>JANAVB010013598.1:18630117-18795117 GCA_029216955.1 Iris pallida | reverse complement strand
TCTAGATTTAGAATGTAGAAGCTCACTTTGTAGAATAGTAAGACCCATAGGTTTTAAATTATAAAATGTAGGAGAATGTAGTGTGTGTGTGAGTTATTTGTGTGAGATGAAAAGCGGGGGTAAATGATGTTGAAATTCTCGAAAGATTCTGTAAAGTGTAAGAGAATGTAGGAGATTCATAACTCTCCACATATGTTCAAGACAGAACATTCATTTCCATAGAAACTTTCATAGATAATATAATATATCACAATTGTCAAAGATTCTGTAAAGTCAGTCAGAATCACAAACATGAAACATCCATCACAATTACACAACATATCCAAAACACAAAAGAATCGACTTTGATGAAAACTAGAGCATAACCTCTAAATGAAAACATGAACTAATTAACACATAATCCATAAAATTTTAAATTACCGATACACAATAGAAGTTCTACAAAATTAAGAAAAACTACATTCACCACCACAAATACTTTTAAGTTGCTTTCGTCTTTCGAGAATTTCAACATCTATCACAATATCATTATTTTCCTTTGACAGCAGCTCAAAAAATACACTTGTCTCCTGCTTGCAATTCATTACTAAGGGCAAATTTTCCCCAATCTCTTATAAAAAAGGTGTCTGTCGAGGTATAATTGTACTTGTAGGAGTACACGACACCAACTGTCCAATAATGAATTGCAAGCAGTTGGTGTCGTGCACTCCTACAAGTACAATTATACCTCGACAATTGAAGCGGTACATTCAGAGTCTTATCGACTCCAAAGTATTGTCACTTCCACCGCTATGTCGACTTCCACCTCGACAATTGAAGCGGTACATTCAGAGTCTTTCAACATCTATCAAGTATTGTCACTTCCACCTTGATAATTGAAGCGGTACAATTATACCTCGACAATTGAAGCGGTACATTCAGAGTCGTATCGACTCCAAAGAATTGCAAGAAGTTGGTGTCGTGCACTCCTACAAGTACAATTATACCTCGACAACTGTCCAATAATGAATTGCAAGCAGCAGAAATGGAGGACCCAAAGTATTGTCACTTCCACCGCTATGTCCATCATGCCACCCAGGATTGCTTCCAATTGAAGCGGTACATTCAGAGTCTTATCGACTTCAAAGCTTTGTCAATAGACTTTGAAGAAGTTACTGTGGCGGCGAACATGGTATCTATTCAGTTCGACAACTTCCTTCCGACAAGTACTCCAGACGGGGTAATACCTATCCCTTGAGCAACAATGGAGGTTATTAATCTTCCACCTGTCCGGAGCCAAACATCTGGATTGGTACCTCTCACTACATCACGAGGAGAGATCATGTGGGTGCATCCAGACTTGGTGCCCGAAGTTACCCAGGGGGTGTCATCTCCTACCAACAAGAAGAAGGGCAGGAAGTCTAGAGCCTGCCATACAATTTCAGCTGAAGCTGCAGATGTTGTTACCCGGTCTGGAGCACAAGTCCAGCCTGCACGGGATAGTCCAGCCGAATTCCTCAGCTAGCAACGTTGCCTCCCTCTGATGTTCCAAGGCCATCTCAGCCTCCACTAGCGGATAAGTCCAAGACAAGGGAGACCCGCTTCGATAGGCCACTCCGCAATAATATACCTCAGGGACTGGAGAGACCTTACAACTTCGACATATTAGCACAATTGGCTAATACGCCAGCAAAGTTGTCGCTATACGAGCTCCTAAGGCTCTCCAAGGATCTTTCTGTCGCATTAAGCGAAGCACTCCAGAATGTTGATGCCTACTTAGCTCAGGTCAAGCCTCCAGGAGAAGACCCGCCAGCAAATTTACAGGGCGACGATAGCACAGATACAATGCCCAACATCATATTTACTCCGCAGGACATGTTGATTAAGACCAACTTACATGATCGTCCCTTGTACTACACTGGTTGCATAGGCGACATCAAGGTGGATAGGATGCATATCGACCCGGGATCGTCAATAAGCATCATCCCGAAAAGCCTGCTCCAACTTTTTGGCATTCCTATGCACCGGCTAGCAGCAACCAACACTGCCATTAGCGGGTTTAACTCAGAAAGAAGCTATCCCCTAGGAAAGATCCGGTTGAAGTGCCAGATTGGAGACCTGAGCACAGAAGTTACCTGCTACGTCATAGATGCAGACACCTCCTACAACATCCTCCTGGGACGTCCGTAGATACATGACTATATGGTCGTGCCATCCACCCTCCACCAGTGCTTCAAATATGTCAGTAAACACGGTTCCGTGAAGACCGAATTTGTCGACATTGATCCCTTCAAAGGGGTTGAATCTTATTACTCGTCAGAGGCTTGTCTATATGACGAATCCAAGAAACATGTAACGGACGAACCGGAGGCCATCGTAGGGCCAGAAGAACCACTGAAAATCCGTCTCCAACCCCACAAACCGGGCAGGGCCACACCCCTTGTCGCAACCTTACATAAAGAGGTGCTCGATTCTCTTGTCACACCTGCACAGTCGGAACCAATGGTCATCCGTCTCCCGAGATCCAGTCAGAAGCCAAAACCTGTTATAGGACCAATGGTAATCCGGCTGCCAAAGTCTAATCAAAGACAACAGAAAGATGCGAAGCCCTCGGTAATACCGATGGTAATTCGATTGCCAAAATCTGCTCCGAGGCGACTAGAAGACACAAAATCCCTTGTCGAGCCGATGGTCATCCGTCTTCCCAAGACGAGCCAGCAGCCAAGTGTTGATCCAACACTCCCAGGCAGGTCGATGCCTCAAGCAGAACCCTCGGTGGTCAAGTTACCCAAGATAGCGGCCCAAACTCTAAGCTCGCAGGGGGTAGCCAAGGAAGACGGAGAACTCACCAAATATGTGGTTACACAGACGGATAGCCCCTCTCCTGATGATGTAATTCCGGTGGACAAAATTCCTTATTTTATCAATAAGAGGCTGTCATTAGACTATTCTATGTATGATAAACCTAATCTAACATATGCCGTATGGGACTGTCTAGACGTTAGCCTGCACACACAGGTGACAACCGTCCATATCCCGAATCGACTTACTTCCATAAAAGGCGCTTACTTTCTGGTCTCAGACAGAAGAGGATGGGATCACATAATCATCTTTGTCCGAAAATAAGGTTCTCAATCTTTCACGCCACAAGAGTCCGACCTCGGACCCAAAGCTGGAAGACTACCGCTCTACTTATATAGTCCTTAAGCCAAGTACTTCATGCAAAATCAGGGGTATGACATGGAGGCTACTCTGGGTCTAAATTATGGCAGTGGTCGACGATTGCCTCTACAGTCGCTGGCACTGGTAGGGAAGCCTCAGGATCATTATCACAAATCCAGACGTGGCCTCGGGTATGTTACTCCATCAACAACGCCCGAAAGTTCTGACGAAGAATATGAGTGGCACTCCCATTCGTCCGAGTCACCCATTTACGACTCCGATAGCAGTATTGGAAATATATTCAGACAGACATTATCTGTCAATATGACATCCGCTGATGTCGAAGAAGAAGATAAAGACCTACTTGAACCTCTTGAGTTGGAGCCGTGGGTCCAGCAACTAGATGCACAATGGAAAAAACGCTTCAAACTTTGTGATCCTCCCACTGAAGATGAGGTTATGCAAGTTAACCTCGGCAATGAATCCTCTCCAAAGCCAATCTTCGTCAGTAAAAGGCTGACAGACGACGAGCGGTAGTCGTTGTTACAACTCATCAGAGAATACATCGACGTCTTTGCTTGGAGCTATGAAGACATGCCAGGGCTGAACTCCGAGATTGCACTCTATAAGCTCAACATCTATCCGGATGCAAAACCAGTTAAGCAACAGCAGCGGCTATTTCGTCCATATATCATGAATTCCATCGAGGCAGAAGTGAACAAACTTATAACTAGCGATTTCATCCGTGAAAACCAGCACCCAGACTGGGTAGCCAACATAGTGCCAGTCATCAAAAAGAATAAGAAAATCCGAATCTGCATCGATTTTCGTAATCTGAATGCAGCATGCCCTAAGAATAAATTTCTTCATCCGATCACCAATATAATGATCGATAATATGTGCAGCTTTGAGCACATGTCCTTTATGGATGGCTTTTCGGGATATAATCAAATCAAGATGGCTCTTGATGACGAGAAGCATACATCCTTCCAAACGTCGATCGGCGTATATTGTTATACGATCATGCCCTTTGACTTGAAGAACGCCGGTGCAACATATCAACGGGCTATGAGTGTCATCTTCAGAGATCATTTGCACAAGACGGTGGAGTGTTACGTAGACGACATCGCCGTCAAGAGCCGCTCCAAAAATGATCATTTACATGACTTGAGAACAATGTTCGACCTCATGCGGGCACACAACCTGAAGATGAATCCCACCAAGTCCTTTCTGGGGGTGTCCTGTAGAAAGTTCTTGGGCTTTGTCATTACTTTCCGGGGCATTCACATAGATCCAGACAAAACAAAAACAATCCTGGAGATGAACCCACCAAAGAACCTCCGCGAACTCTGCGGCCTTCAGGGAAGACTAACCTATATCATGAGGTTTATATCTAACCTCTCGGGGAGATGCCAACCCTTCACTCAACTCATGAGAAAATGTGTCTATTTTGTATGGAACGAGGAATGTCAGCGTGCCTTTGAGGATATTAAGGAGTACCTGATGAATTCGCCAGTTCTGGTAGCCCCGGTCGCCGAAAAGCCCTTTCTGCTCTATGTACGGGCGATGGAACATTCCCTCGGTGCTCTGCTAGCCCAGAATAATGACGCGGGACATGAACAAGCCATTTACTATATGAGTCAGATGATGGTAGGACCTGAACATAGGTACACTGTCGTGGAGAAGGAGTGCCTTGCCCTAGTTTTAGCCATTCAGAAAATACGACACTATGTGACAGGGCAGACCATCCATTTGATTTCATGAGCCAATCCCCTCAAGGTTCTCATGACCAAGCCAGGCGCACTCAGTTCTCGTCTAACCACCTGGGCGATACTATTATCCCCTTATGACATAGATTTTGTTCTGCAGAAAGCTATCAAGGGTCAATCCCTGGCTGACTTCCTAGCAGTCCATCCAGGCTCAGAAATAGCCAGAATTTACGAAGAAATTCCTGATGAAGTCGTCGCCTCGAACATGACTTTGCACGACGCCATTTGGCGGACGTTCTTCGACGGTGCTTCAAGAACGGGGCCACAAGGTGATATCGTCGCCGGAGTCGGGGTGGTATTAATTTCTTCCTTCGGACTAGTAGTCAATCGGGCGTATTCTCTTACAGAACCCTGTTCGAACAATGTAGCCGAATATAACGCTCTAGTCATTGGACTCCAACTCGCGAAAGAAGTGAGAATTAGATACCTGGAAGCTTATGGTGACTCACAGTTGGTTGTTAACCAGATCCGAGGTTCATACGAGGTTCGCAATGAGGACTTGATTCCCTATTATCAGACAGGAGTGGCCATCATTACAACCTTGGAGGGGTTCTTTATGGAGCACGTTCCTAGTTTTCAAAATATCGAAGCCGATGCCCTGGCCGGTCTCGCCACTTCCTTGGCACTCCCAAATAATACTCATGTCACGCCCCAGTTCCAAATAATCGGATTGGGAACACGTGGCATGCCAGCTGTACAATCAAGCATAGATAAACCCAATTTAATGGACTATGATATGATCGTAGTACGCTGAAGTAAAACTAATAAAGTAACATCACAGGCAGGTAAACTAGTCTCATCCATGAAATAAAGTAAGAGATAACTGAATAGAAATTCATCAGTGCCACAGAGTCCAAATGTCAACTATGACTAGAGGAGAACAGTCCACTAAATAAGTAAATGAGTACAACTGGAATGAAATGGAGTAGTAAATAGAAATAAACAGAATACTGAAAATGAAACCCACGTCTGAAGATGTAGCTAGCCTCCAGAGGATCAAGGCTGCGGCTCCACCTCAAAGTCGTCGTCAACAAGTCCCTCTACTCCGTAATCAGCCGGGAATAAGTGCTCGTCAAACTCTGGAAAAGATACCAGGTCCTCAGAGGGACATAACAAATACACAGGAAATCGACATGCATGATAATACTGAGCAGTAATGTAAAAGTAACTATAAAGTATGCAACCAAGTATTTTCCTAACCAAACAAGGACAGAAAATACAAGGTAAGCAAATAAAGGGGTTCTAACCATCTATGTGTAAATGCTCTCGAGACATCTCTAGTGGCACATGAGAGGGGGAGAAGAAGAAGAAACTGCCACCAAGCGTTCTACAGTTTGAGAAACGAGGGGCTACGAGCATCCAGCGTACATTGGAAACAGAAATTCTCATACACCACTAGTAGACTCTCCCCACCCAATGTACTCATACCGTATACGCGGTACGAACAATATGCAAGACGTCATAGTAAATATAATGTAACTAAACCAAACTGCTAACAGACTCAAGTTCATATGTTAAGGGCCAGTCAACACATAACCTCTGTACTCAGCTCACTCATATGTGATACGTGTCTGAGACGGTGTCAAGTTATACTAACACTATACCGGGTAGTCATCAATGGAGACGAGTGCACACAAATAGCAATAAACTGGGAATTTGAAACTACTGCATAGTAATGTCAAGCAAGGTGTACTTGCCCGTGTCCAGCAACTGAGTATCCGGGTCCAAAGTAGAGTCCGAGTCCCGAGAAGCAAATAATCCTAAACAAGCATGATTTATAATTAATCACTATTTAACAATTTACTAAATTGATTAATTGCTAATTAACCAACAATCAATAGTATTTTATTAAAACCAACTATCTAATACCAACAATTATGAATAATAATTATACAATAATAAGTATGTAAAATATACTTATTATCATACATTTATATTCTGTAATTAATAATACAACATAATATTTAATAATTAATTAATTAATTAATTATAATTAATTAACTAATCAATTTAATACACACATGCATACACAATTTCTAATAATACTAACAAAAATAGTAAAAATCCTTAAAAATCATTTTTAGTCTATTTTAATAATAAACTAAATAATATCAGAATAGTAAATATATATTATATATATATTTTTACAGAAATGAATTTATTACTATTAAAACTAGTTATTAAATAAATAATTAAATAATAACAATGAATACATAATAATTCGAAATAAATCCTGAAAATTCACTATAACCCTAAATTTAACCATTAAATCTAAATTCACTATTCCACACAATAATAACACATAATTAATAATTATTTAAATTAATAAATAATTATTAAACAACTTAATAAATAATTCTAAAACAATTCTAGAAATTACTTTTAATTCCTAAAAATTAGTAAATAATTATAAAATACCTAAAATAATTCCCAAAATAATTTAATTAACTATTTACAACAGAAACCCTAACATTTACAAATTTACAAATAATTATATAATTAGTATCAATTAATTATATAATATACCTAGTAAATCAAATTTACCTTACTAAAATCTAGATAAATATAAATAAATATAATTAAATACTGGAAATATTTTTATACAGTAAAGTATATTTTTACAAACATTTTCTATATAATATATATTATTTAATTAACAACCAATTAAATAATATAAATTAAAAACAGTAATTGGAATTAATTTAAAAAAATCTAAAGTTCTCGGTTTTTAATATAAAATAATTACAAATAAAATTCTATAATTTCTGGAAAAATTATTATAAAATACTACATTAATTTTACGAACTTTCTCATCTACAAAGTTTTATTTAATTAATAATAAAATTATTAATTACTGATTAAAATAGTAAATACAATTAATTAATTAACGGCACATAAAATTCATAAATAAATATAATAAATACTAATAAATAATATTAATTCACAAGAAATTTAATGTAGATCCTATACTTAATTACTATTGATCCCCTTCAATTAGATCTAATTAATTACCAATAATTAGACAATAATTAATCATAAAAACTGAATTAAATTGGATTAAAAACCCTAAAACTAGGTTTTACGCATGCAAGGGGGTTTTCCACGTGGCAGCGCCACGTGGGGGGGTCGGGGCTACCTGGCCACGTCGCAGGGGGGTGGCTCCGCCGTCTGGGTGCGGTGGCTGCGCCTGGAACGGCCGGTGGTCGCCGGGATCGCCGGTTCTGCTGCTCGTAGCAGCCGCAGTCCCGTCCGGCCTCGTGCTCCTCCGTACGTCGGCGAGGAGTCTCGGGTTGAGGGAGGAGGTAGGCGAGGGGAAGGCGAGGTCAGGGGGGCGGCTTGGAGACAAAACTCTAGGATTAGGGTTATGAGGAACTTGGTTAAAGAAGGCTATATATATATATATATGATTCTAGGGTTCTAAGTTAGTATATATAGATAATCATATCTATTAATAATAACTAAAATAAATTATCTATTAATAAACAACAATAACTAATTAATTAGAATATGGAATTTTCCATATTCTAGGGTTTCTAGACTAGGATTAAGGTTTAGGGAGTTCCTAATACAATGCACACACAAACACTTGCACATATATATATATATATATATATATATATATATATATATATATATATATATATATATAACTATATAATTAATTAATAATGAATTAAATAACATCTATTTATTAATTAAATAAAAAAATAATAACATAAAATGTAAAATTTTTAGGGGTTTTACATTCTACCCAACTTATTAGAATTTCGTCCTCGAAATTAAAAACAAGTTAGGATTAAAAGAAAACACACAATCATATTTCTAAATCTAGGAAATTTTACAGACTAAATTAAACATAATCTAGAGAGTGAATAATTGCAGAATTAAATCATACCGGACGCCTCACGAAGGTATGGATAACGCTCCAGAATAGAATCTTCCCGCTCCCACGTCGATTCGCCCGGTGAATGGTGCTTCCACGCAACTCGGACTAGTCGAATGGTCTTCCCCTTCAATACTTTTTCTCTGCGGTCTAGGATCTCCACAGGCTGCTCCTCGTAGGACAAAATCGGTCCCACGGTGATCTCTGAATGATCAAGTACGTGGTTAGGGTCTGCCACATACTTCCTCAACTGGGAGACATGAAATACGTCATGAACGCCTTCCAATGACTGCGGCAGTGCCAATCTGTATGCAACCTCGCCAACTTTCTCCAACACATCGAATGGTCCGATGTACCTTGGGCTGAGCTTTCCTCTGACTCCAAATCTGATTGTACCTCTAGTCGGGAAGATTCTCAAGAACACATGACCTCCTTCCTTGAACTCAAGAGGTCGCCTATGAATGTCTGCCCACTGTTTCTGCCGGTCCTGTGCTGCTCGTAAATGCCCCTGAATCTTCTTGACTGTATCCACTATACGAGTCACTAACTCTGGTCCCAATATCTGTCTCTCGCCTACATCACCCCAACATGCTGGCGATCGACACTTCCTTCCGTACAATGCTTCGAAAGGGGCCATCTGGATACTTGCCTGGTAGCTGTTGTTGTAAGAGAACTCTACCAAATACAAGTGATCCTCCCAGGATCCTCCAAAATCCAACATGCAAGCTCTCAACATGTCCTCCAGCGTTTGGATGGTACGCTCTGACTGTCCGTCCGTATGGGGGTGATAAGCAGTGCTAAACTTCAGTCTTGTGCCCAGACTTTCCTACATGCTCTTCCAGAAGTGCGATGTGAATCTCGAATCTCGATCGGAGACTATACTGACTGGTACTCCATGTAATCGCACTATCTCCTTCATATATAAATCTGCCAATACCTCTGTAGAATGCCCCACTCGGAATGGTATGAAATGAGCAGACTTCGATAATCGGTCCACAATCACCCAAACTGCATCTCGTCCAGCTGGGCTTCTTGGAAATCCCGTAACGAAATCCATAGTGATGTGCTCCCACTTCCACTCAGGTATCGAAAGCGATTGCAATAATCCTGCGGACCTCTGATGTTCATCCTTGACTTGCTGACACACCAAGCACTTTGCTACGAACCGTGCTATCTCACGCTTCATTCCATGCCACCAGTAGTGCTGTCTCAGGTCCCTATACATCTTCGTACCTCCTGGATGAATAGAATAGGTCGGGCTATGAGCCTCTGTCATCAGCTCCTGCCTGATCTCTCCATTAGGAACATAGAGGCGATCTCCGCACCTCAAGGTCCCATCTTCGTGAATCCTCAATCCAGTCTGCAGTCCTTGCTCTGTCCTCTGTCGAAGCCTCTGATATCTGGCATCTGTTGGTAAGGTCGCCTTGATCAGCTCTACTAATGAAGATTGAACCTGAAGGTTCATCATCTTTGCAACTCCTCCAGGCCTAACAACTTCGATGCCCATCCTTTCCAAGTCATATAGCAACTCCTTTTGTGATGTCAAGAAGTGTGCCATAGGCCTTCGGTTCAATGCATCTGCTACTGAATTCGCCTTTCCTGGATGGTACTGTAACTCAATATCAAAATCTGCCATCAACTCGAGCCAACGTCTTTGTCTCAAATTTAAACCCTTCTGAGTATAGACATACTTGAGACTCTTATGATCTGTATATACCTTCACTGTTTCTCCATACAGATAATGCCTCCAAAGCTTCAAGGCAAATATCACCGCCGCAAGATCTAAGTCGTGCGTGGGATAATTCTTCTCGTGAGTCCTCAACTGTCGTGAACCATATGCAACTACCTTCCCATGCTGCATCAAGACGCATCATAATCCCTTCCCAGAAGTATCGCTATAGATGACAAAATCTTCTGATCCCGATGGAATGGTCAAGACTGGTGCAGTAGTAAGGTGCTTCTTCAAATCATCAAAAGCAGCTTGGCACTCTTCCGTCCACTCGAACTTCTGATCCTTGCGAGTCAACTTCGTCATAGGCTCCGCAATTCTTGTAAAATTCTCTACGAACCTTCGGTAATATCCGGCAAGTCCAAGAAAACTTCGCACCTCTGAAACATCAGTTGGGGTTGGCCACGACTCCACTGCTGATATCTTCGTCGGATCCACTTCTATGTCTTTTCCTGAGATAACATGTCCAAGAAATGAAACATGATCTAGAAGAAAATCACACTTACTCAGCTTTGCATACAGCTTCTGATGCCTCAAGATCTCCAGCACCTTTCTCAAGTGATCCTCATGCTCTTCATGGTTCTTTGAATACACCAAAATGTCGTCGATGAATACTACGACAAACTTATCAAGATATTCATGGAATACTCTGTTCATTAAATTCATGAACACAGCCGGTGCATTTGTCAAACCAAAGGACATTACTAAGAACTCGTAATGGCCATACCGAGTCCTGAATGCCGTCTTCTGGATGTCTTCTTTCCGAACTTTCACTTGATGGTATCCCGACCTCAGATCAATCTTCGAGAACACCTGGGCTCCTGTCAGCTGGTCAAATAGATCATCAATTCTGGGCAGGAGATACTTGTTCTTGATCGTCACAGCATTAAGAGCCCTATAATCAATGCACATACGAGCTGTTCCATCTTTCTTTGGCACAAACAAGACCGGGGATCCCCAAGGTGATGCACTTGGTCTGATAAATCCCTTGTCTTGCAACTCCTGCAGCTGCAGCTGCACCTTCATTTCATCCAGCTCCTTCTTTGCCAGTCGATAAACATTTGAAGAGATTGGTACCGCTCCTGGTATGAGCTCAATGGTGAACTCAACCTCTCTATCGGGTGGTAGACCCGGCAGATCATCGGGAAAGACATCAGAAAACTCATCAATGATCGGTGGCAGGACAACCTCCATTGCCATGCAAGCTCCATGATACTGAGATACTCCCTTCTCAATGCTTCCTCTCTGAAATTCAAACTCCGGCTGGCCTGGCGGTAAATATAGCACAACCCCTGTGGCAGTCCAATATCGCATGATATTGACTAAGCCAATCCATACCCAATACTACGTCAAAATTTGGCATAGGAAATACCAAAAGTCGAGCTCTCATCTCTCAGCCACAAATGATGACCGAACAGGTTCTACATGTACTAGTCACAGGTACTATACCCCTACCAGTAATAATTTTCCAACTCTTAGGCATTGTAGAAGTAGCTATCCTATGCACGGCTACAAATCTAGATGATATAAATGATAGGGTGGCACCCGAATCAAATAATACTGTAGCAGGCAATGAACCTACTAGAATAGTACCTGTGATAGCCTCACCTTCAGTTCCATCTTCCCCCTGACTGAGAGCAAAAATCTGTTCTTGCTTCTTGTTTCCTGCCTGCTGCTTGGCTTTCTCAAACTGTGCTGACTGTGAAGTGAATATAGGTCCTCTCTGCTGACCTCCTGGTGCTGGTGGCTTCTGTCCTCCAGCTGGCACAATGGCTCCCCGAACTGGGCAATCTCGAGCCTGATGCTGGCTCGATCCACAAGCTAAGCAAGTACCCAGCATCCTTATGCACTCTCTCTGTAAGTGTCCCTTCCTGCCACAGAAATGGCAAGTCGGAAGCTCCTTAGACTGGTAGGGTCCAGTCTTCTGCTGATGCTGGTGATGTCCTATAGGTATCCTGATAGGACCTCCTTGTTGCGTCTTCGTCTGCACTGGCTGGTTCTTCTGCTGGTTCAGCTTTTCCTTGCTAATTGTCTCCTGAATCCTGGCCTCCGTCAGCAACTCAGCATAAGAGATTCGGGACTGGGAGCTAGTATAATGCTGTAGCTCCTGCCTCAGCCCGTTGTGAAATCTCTTGGCCTTCTCCAGATCATTGGGTATCAGTACCTCCCTATATTTGCTGAGTCGACTGAACTCCGAGTCATACTCGTCAACAGTCTTGTTCCCTTGCTCCAGGTGTAGGAACTGGTTGTATAAGGCATTCTTCACAGTAGTAGGAAAGTACTTCTTATCAAAAAACTTCAAAAATTGTTCCCACGACTGACGAGTACCCAACTGACGCTCCATAGAATCCCACCAGTGATGGGCATTCCCCTCTAGCTGAGTTCTTACTCCAGTCATCCATAAATCCTCAGGCAACTGAGATGCCTGCAATAGCTTCTTGGTGCTGGTGATTGTAATGCCTGTTGTTCGTATTACGTATTTGGAATACGTATACGTATTTTATCTTGTATTTGCATATCTCTTTGGTTTGGCTTGGCTTGTTTACTCTTGGTTTGGGTTGGCTTGGTTCGGCCGGCCCAATGCTTGGTTCATCATGGGCCAAGGGTGGAACACCTTAGCCTATGCTTCTCCTTCATTTCTACCACAACTCCCTCTTTATTATCCCCACCAACCTTCTCTCTCCTCCATAATTCTCATTTACTTCTCCTTCCCCTACCATTACTCTTCTCCACCAACCAAGAACACCATAGGCAAGTGCAACTTGCTTCCACAAGAGAACTCCTTTTGATGGTTTTATTAGCTTCTCCTCATGATTCTAAACCACATTAGAACTTGTCATTTTCCATTTTGAGGCTTTAATTCTTGTAGATCTAGAGTTTTGCTATTTTTGGATTTTTGGTGTTTTGATCTATCAAACTTGCTTGTTTTAAGTTTTGATGGTTCCATGTTTTAGAGAATTTCATTCTACCCAATTTTGACCTTTGGAAAGTTGGATTCGGACTTGTTTTGACCAAGATTTGGACAATTGAAGCTTAGATTCAACTTTAGAGTTCTTGCTGTTCTTGCCATTTGGAGAAGACAGTGAACAGTGAGCTAGCTTTTTAGCTTACGCCACTGAGCTGTACGCTGCTCTTTAGCGAGCGTACGCTAACTTGTGTACGCTGCCCTTTAGCGAGCGTACGCTAACTTGTGTACGCTGCTCTTTAGCGAGCGTACGCTGACTTGTGTACGCTGCTCTTTAGCGAGCGTACGCTAACTTGTGTACGCTGCTCTTTAGCGAGCGTACGCTGACTTGTGTACGCTGCTTTTTAGCGAGCGTACGCTGACTTGTGTACGCTGCTCTTTAGCGAGCGTACGCTAACTTGTGTACGCTGCTCTTTAGCGAGCGTACGCTGACTTGTGTACGATGCTCTTTAGCGAGCGTACGCTGACTTGTGTACGCTGGCCCCTTTCGTACGCTAGCTCGAGCGTATGCAGTCTTGAGCGTATGCTAGCTTGAGCGTACGCTGACCTGTAGCTTGAGCGTGCCCTTGTGTACGCTGACCCTTGCGTACGCTCCCCATTGGAAGTGTATGGAACCTTTGGTACGCTAGCTCGAGCGTACGCAGACCTGAGCGTACGCTAGCCTGAGCGTAGCCTGGCTTGAGCGTAGCCTGACTACCCTTGATCTTCTATAGCCCTGTATATTGATATTTTCTTAGATATTTAACGTCCATTTTATATCCTTACGCCTTTTTGTCCTGAACTTGATAATCATGATTTTACTTGATATGTTATAATTGATAACTGAGCCTGACACGATAGTGACCCGTGATGGTGCACTCTTGACATGAGTAACCGACATGACCTGATAGTGGCCCGTCGTGGCGCACTCCTGACAAGTACCCTTGACATGATAAACCTGACATGTTATATCTTGATAGGCTGTTGCGACGGCTACCTGACATGACATGACCTGTATAAATAACCTGGACACCGTGGGCGATTGTGCTTGTACAAATAATCCAGTCCTGTCTTGCATCATGTCTAGGAGGGGACTCCTGAGTACCACGGTCAGGAGTACCTACTAAAATGGACTAAGGTTAACAACTAGATTAATACATTAGTTATGAAGAGATTTTCCAGCTACAGGCAATCCCGTTACCTGGGCGCGCTTGGGATCTGTAGCCTGCCGTCGAGTAGGGCACATTTCCAGCACACTGTCATGTGTTGCCCCCTTCAACTACTTAAGGGTACATGCGTTTCCTGGACGATGTACCCACCTGAATTCAACCCTAATCTCTCGACCTGGGTGACCTGGATAGTCTGCAGGGCTTGTGGCTGTGGAATAATCTCACTGCATCTTGTTAGTAACTAGGATTGTGACAACCCTAGTTAGTTAAAGTATCAAGCCGTAATTCTTGCTTGGCCGTGAAGTGATTGGATGGAGTTTAACCAGTCTAATCTTGCCCTGATCCTTTTCCAGATTATTGAATGACCAGAATGCGTATACTTATTTTACCGATAAATGGTGAGAAACCAAGCTCCGTTCAGACGAAGGGTTACAACCCCGGTCCTTGTTTGGTTTACGGGTTGTAACCTGGTTATCTGAATAGTTCCATGGTTATCTCGTCGTATATCATCCGGGTGTATTTTCTTTATTTCCAGTTCTTACTTTTATTTATATCTTGTGCTGATTGCTGGTTTTAGTTCTTAAGTGAAGCCTCCTTTGTGGCACTTGCTCTTTCTGGGGTCTGACCTAGCTGGTTTTGTGTGGCCAAATTTCGGAGCAACTCCAGAGGATCTACCGACTTCCCAGCCAGATGGTGGCCACTAGACGGAACCCTGGCAACGAGTGGGTTATTTTTGGCTCTCCCGCTCTATTGTAAAAATATTCTTTTGAGGCGTTTAGCCGACGAGCACCTGTTTAGCTCGATTGTACTTACTTACTGTCTGCCTACGGGCTGTAACATGATTGACAAATCCTAGGGTTGATCATATATGACTAAACTCTTGCTAGTCCTAACATTTTGTAACGACTAGCTTCATGATCAGCTGAATATGTAATATCTGGGACGCCTTATTATTGTATATTTAATGATTATACATCTTGTGACTCTTACTTACTTGCTTATGATTGAGACACTAGGCTTGTTCATGACCTTAAGAGACTGTTGGCTTGTAGATAAACCCTCATGTATCCTAGACAGCCGTGACCGTATAGCGAGATGGAATCCATTTTAATATACGTAGCTGGCTATGTCTGCCCCTGCTCTCCAGTATTCTGGTTCTGGGGCGTGACAGTGATCCAAGTAGTAGTATCCTCCGGACTCTCATTTCCCAAATAAGGTTTGGGGTTCATCAGCACGTAGCCCTTCACTGAACCTACCCGTGCTGGTCTCACGGGAGCTAGTGTCGGAGCTGGTACAGGTGCTGGTGCTGTCATCCTCTCCATAGCTGTCAAGAATCCCTGTCTCATCTCAGCAGCTTCCCGTCTTTGCTCAGCTGCTTCTTGCCTCTGCTCCGCTGCTTGCTGTCTCTGTTCTTGCATCATCATGTGCATGAACTGAAACATCTGTGCCTGACTGTCTTGAGGCACAGCCGGGGGCACTCCATATGATGTCTGAGGGTACTGCGGGGGAGGAGGAGGTACCCCAGTCGGTTGTGCACCAACTGGCTGAGACGTCTGCCCTGGTAGCAAAGGGTGGGTTTGAACTACCCTTGCGGACTGATCATCCATACCAGATGACTGGTTGTCTCTACCGGCAGCGGTACGTCCACTCCTTAGATTCATGATTCTGCAGAGATAAGATAGAAGGAATTGAGAATAGGACGGAAACAAACGAGATGCAAAAGAATTTGTTCAAGGATAATCAAGAATGATAGTCAAGTATGCATGAGACCTAATATTCTAAACCTAATTTGCAGGCTTGTTCATTACAGTAACGTAACCAAACAAATTTCTGACCTGCATGGGCCACCACTAAAAACATGTCACGCCCCAGTTCCAAATAATCGGATTGGGAACACGTGGCACGCCAGCTGTACAATCAAGCATAGCTAAACCCAATTTAATGGACTATGATATGATCGTAGTACGCTGAAGTAAAACTAATAAAGTAACATCACAGGCAGGTAAACTAGTCTCATCCATGAAATAAAGTAAGAGATAACTGAATAGAAATTCATCAGTGCCACAGAGTCCAAATGTCAACTATGACTAGAGGAGAACAGTCTACTAAATAAGTAAATGAGTACAACTAGAATGAAATGGAGTAGTAAATAGAAATAAACGGAATACTGGAAATGAAACCCACGTCTGAAGATGTAGCTAGCCTCCAGAGGATCAAGGCTGCGGCTCCACCTCAAAGTCGTCGTCAACAAGTCCCTCTACTCCGTAATCAGCTGGAAATAAGTGTTCGTCAAGCTCTGGAAAGATAACAGGTCCTCAGAGGGACATAACAAATATACAGGAAATCGACATGCATGATAATACTGAGCAGTAATGTAAAAGTAACTATAAAGTATGCAACCAAGTATTTCCCTAACCAAACAAGGACAGGAAATACAAGGTAAGCAAATAAAGGGGTTCTAACCATCTATGTGTAAATGCTCTCGAGACATCTCTAGTGGCACATGAGAGGGGAAGAAGAAGAAGAAACTGCCACCAAGCGTTCTACAGTTTGAGAAACGAGGGGCTACGAGCATCCAGCGTACATTGGAAACAGAAATTCTCATACACCACTAGTAGACTCTCCCCACCCAATGTACTCGTACCGTATATGCGGTACGAACAATATGCAAGACGTCATAGTAAATATAATGTAACTAAACCAAACTGCTAACAGACTCAAGTTCATATGTTAAGGGCCAGTCAACACATAACCTCTGTACTCAGCTTACTCATATGTGATACGTGTCTGAGACGGTGTCAAGTTATACTAACACTATACCGGGTAGTCATCAATGGAGACGAGTGCACACAAATAGCAATAAACTGGGAATTTGAAACTACTGCATAGTAATGTCAAGCAAGGTGTACTTGCCTGTGTCCAGCAACTGAGTATCCGGGTCCAAAGTAGAGTCCGAGTTCCGAGAAGCAAATAATCCTAAACAAGCATGATTTATAATTAATCACTATTTAACAATTTACTAAATTGATTAATTGCTAATTAACCAACAATCAATAGTATTTTATTAAAACCAACTATCTAGTACCAACAATTATGAATAATAATTATACAATAATAAGTATGTAAAATATACTTATTATCATACATTTATATTCTGTAATTAATAATACAACATAATATTTAATAATTAATTAATTAATTAACTAATCAATTTAATACACACATGCATACACAATTCCTAATAATACTAACAAAAATAGTAAAAATCCTTAAAAATCATTTTTAGTCTATTTTAATAATTAAATAAATAATATCAGAATAATAAATATATATTATAGATATATTTTTACAGAAATGAATTTATTACTATTAAAACTAGTTATTAAATACATAATTAAATAATAACAATGAATACATAATAATTCGAAATAAATCCTGAAAATTCACTATAACCCTAAATTTAACCATTAAATCTAAATTCACTATTCCACACAATAATAACACATAATTAATAATTATTTAAATTAATAAATAATTATTAAACAACTTGATAAATAATTCTAAAACAATTCTAGAAATTACTTTTAATTCCTAAAAATTAGTAAATAATTATAAAATACCTAAAATAATTCCCAAAATAATTTAATTAACTATTTACAACAGAAACCCTAACATTTACCAATTTACAAATAATTATATAATTAGTATCAATTAATTATATAATATACCTAGTAAATCAAAATTACCTTACTAAAATCTAGATAAATATAAATAAATATAATTAAATACTGGAAATATTTTTATACAGTAAAGTATATTTTTACAAACATTTTCTATATAATATATATTATTTAGTTAACAACCAATTAAATAATATAAATTAAAAACAGTAATTGGAATTAATTTAAAAAAATCTAAAGTTCTCGGTTTTTAATATAAAATAATTACAAATAAAATTCTATAATTTCTGAAAAAATTATTATAAAATACTACATTAATTTTACGAACTTTTTCATCTACAAAGTTTTATTTAATTAATAATAAAATTATTAATTACTGATTAAAACAGTAAATACAATTAATTAATTAACGACACATAAAATTCATAAATAAATAATAATAAATACTAATAAATAATATTAATTCACACGAAATTTAATGTAGATACTATACTTAATTACTATTGATCCCCTTCAATTAGATCTAATTAATTACCAATAATTAGACAATAATTAATCATAAAAACTGAATTAAATTGGATTAAAAACCCTAAAACTAGGTTTTACGCATGCAAGGGAGTTTTCCACGTGGCAGCGCCACGTGGGGGGGTCGGGGCTACCTGGCCACGTCGCAGGGGGGTGGCTCCGCCGTCTGGGTGCGGTGGCTGCGCCTGGAACGGCCGGTGGTCGCCGGGATCGTCGGTTCTGCTGCTCGCAGCAGCCGCAGTCCCGTCCGGCCTCGTGCTCCTCCGTACGTCGGCGAGGAGTCTCGGGTTGAGGGAGGAGGTAGGCGAGGGGAAGGCGAGGTCAGGGGGGGCAGCTGTGAGACAAAACTCTAGGGTTAGGGTTATGAGGAACTTGGTTAAAGAAGGCTATATATATATATATATATATATATATATATATATATATATATATATATATATATATAAAATATATATATATATATATATATATATATATATATAGGATTCTAGGGTTCTAAGTTAGTATATATAGATAATCATATCTATTAATAATAACTAAAATAAATTATCTATTAATAAACAACAATAACTAATTAATTAGAATATGGAATTTTCCATATTCTAGGGTTTCTCGACTAGGATTAAGGTTTAGGGAGTTCCTAATACAATGCACACACAAACACTTGCATATATATATATATATATATATATATATATATATATATATATATATATATATATATATATATATATATATATATATATATATATATACACACATATATATATCTAACTATATAATTAATTAATAATGAATTAAATAACATCTATTTAATAATTAAATAAATAAAATAAAAAAATAATAACATAAAATGTAAAAATTTTAGGGGTTTTACAGCTCATCATCTAGTCGACGTAATAGGCCATGAACTGGTCTGCCATAGGAACAATCTTCAACTGGGTATGAGTTGCTCCGCCCAGATAACCAACGACATACAAGACTGGAGACGCCCGCTCATCGACTTTGCGGTCTATGGAATTCTGCCAGAGAGTGTGAAGGAAGTTACCTCAATCAGAAGACGCTCCTTCAGATTCTTCTACGATACTGAGACGAAAATGTTATATCGACGATCCTATGATGGGCTACTACTAAGATGCTTGTCAAGTACAGAAGCCAAAGAAGTCCTACGTGAAGCTCATGACGGTACTTGTGGGGCTTACCAACCTGGCCCGAAATTACAAGATCGTCTTCGCCGGATGGGTTATTACTGGCCCACAATGGTTGCAGATGCAGTTGATTATGCAAAGAAGTACAAGGCTTACTAGATCCATGCAGATTTTATACATCTGCCATATAAATTCTTGCACCCGACAGTGGCCTCTTAGCCATTCGAAGCATGGGGAATGGACGTCATTGGGCCAATCACCCCGCCGTCGTCTAGAGGACATCGGTTCATACTTGTAATCATCGATTACTTCTCCAAATGGGCACAAGCTGTTCCGTTGGCAGAGGTCAAGACATCGAACGTGATTAGCTTCATAAAATATCACGTCATCTACTATTTTGGACTGCCCCAGAGGATTATCCACGACAATGGTCCGCAGTTCGCAAGCCACACTTTCTATCGATTTTATGATAAGAATCGGATCCAGAACATGGCCTCGACAGCATATAACCCCTCGGCCAATGGTCTGGCTGAAGCATTCAACAAAACCATAATCAAGCTTCTCAAAAAGTTCGTGTCTGTAAACAAATACAACTGGAATAAAAAGCTTGGTGAGTGCCTATGGGCGTATCGGACGACGATTCGGACGGATACAGGAAATACACCGTTCTCCTTGGCCTCCGGGAGCGAGGCAGTCCTCCCATTGGAAACTCATATCCCCTCACTTCGAGTGGCCCTCACCTATCGGTTAACGGCGGACGATAACTACCGCTGACGTCTACAGGAGTTAGAAGCATTAGATGAGAAGCGTTTACAAGCTCAACAAAGCATAGAGCTCTACCAAGCAAGCATCTCTCGGGCTTTTAACAAGAAAGTCAAGCAGAGGATATTCCAAGTGGACGATCTTGTCTTAGCTATTCACAGACCAATGGTCATGACTCACAAGACCCCCGACAAATTCCAGCCTAAGTGGGAGGGTCCGTTTGTCATCGAGACCGTATTCTCCAACGGCGCGTACCGTCTCACAAAACAAAATGGAGACTTGCTCATGATGCCCATCAACGGCAAGTTCCTCAAGAAATACTATGTCTAAATGACACCTTCCAACTATCTCTCGGATTGTGAGTTATATACCCGTAGGTATCGCTGAACTTACACTTTGACTTCAAATCTCCCAGATTGTTGAGTTACGTACCCTCAGGTACCACTGAACTTATTCTTTGATTACTCCGAATGAATTCTCTTGGTCGTATCTATGTACCCCCTGGTCATAGCTTTTCTACTGCCAAAAAATTTGCCTCAAAATCTATTGCCCGCACCACCGATGCGCAGATGGGTAATAGGTACATACAACTTATCCTAATCTATTACTCGCATTGTCAGTGCACAAAAAAGGTAATAGGTCCACAAAACTCCCCAACGGAAAAAAGCAACCATGTCCATATTACCTCTGAGTTGTTTTCCCGTCCATCACAAACAAGTCACCCAATGCATAGAACTTCTACGTTGATAACACCTCTGAGTTGTTCTGTGTATCCCTATCATGCCTACCCCTAACATGTCCTCATTACCTCTGAGTAGGAAGGCTTTGTTTTGACCCGTATTTACCACATCCTCATTACCTCTGAGTAAATACGTTGGTTTCCTCTCCACTTATTATCAGTACTCGCATCGCCAGTACACAAAAATGATGATAAGTCCACAAAAAATTGTCTCAATCTATTACTCACACCATCGGTGTACCAAAGAGTAGTAGGTCCATAAAATATCATTCAAATCTATTTGCTCGTATTTTCAGATGCACAAAGGGCAATAGGTCCACAAAAATCCTCCAGTGGGATGTCCTTTACAAATGATGTTTAGGCCCTCTAGTACAAGCACCACAAAATGCCACAAATAAAATAGGGTGAGCATACCCTGTTTATTCAAAATCAGTTACATTCATAGGACTACAAAAGAAGCAAAAAGAAGGCTACAACCATAGACAGACGGAAGTACAAAAGTAGATACGAACGTCTAGTACATGGTAGCCCATGGATCCCTACAGTCAAGGATCATAGCCGCGCGGAAGCATATACCATTCCCCTAGTCATTTCACATACGAAAGATCTATCTGACCGGAGACTTCGACGGGGGGCAGGAGGGTCAGAACTCCCAATACTACTGCCCTCAGACTTGGACTCCTCCTTGAGAGCAATCCCCTCCCCGATGGACGCCAGCTCTTCTTTCACCTCAACTTTAACAAACAGTGACTCTTGTTTGATAGAAGGGGGCAGCACCTCTTCCTTCGTATTGGTCTCAGCCTTCGATACGGATGCTACAGAAATCAAAAGAAAAGAAGATAGTCATATAAAAAACAAAGAACTCTGTTATGCGGTCTAACCAGTTAGACGGTCCAGCCAAAACAGAACTCATATAGTCCACAGTTATGAGGCCGGCTTCATGAAGCACTCATGCAGCATTTATACGGCTCAGTTATTATCATGCGGCTCAGTCATGAAAAACTCATGCAGCCCAATCAGTCACAGGGCGATCATACGACCCAATCTTACTGTATTCATACGACCCAATCATAAAGTGCTCATACGGCACTTATGCGGCTCGGTCATGAAAAGTTCATACAGATTCATCTTGAGGCACTCAGCCAGTTCAAGTTCGAATAAGCAGCGGTTATGCGACTCAGTTTGTGCAGCCCTATCGTATAGAACACATGTGGTCCAGACGAGTTAGGGCATACATCGACCAAGTTTATAGCAGAGACAGCATATGATAGTCCCGCGCACAAAATTTCAGTCATCATCTGCTCACCATCCTTATCCTTGGGAGAAGGTTGCACATCGGAATGAATGGAAGGAGTGTCTACCGCTCTCGACGGGGAAGCAAGTCTCTCCCCTTTGGCCGCCACACCAATCGACTTAGAAGATTTTGGAGCCATAATAGAAAGTATAAGGAGGAGAAGGTGAAAGAGGGAAGACTCTCTCTGAATGACTCCTATTTATAGAGTTGCTGAAGAGAGACTCTTCGATTCTCGAGATCATTAAAGATAGAGACGACGTTTGGGGACTTTATCCCTAGTAACCGTCGAGCGTCGCTTCGGTTTTCGAGATCAGAGTCG
Source organism: Iris pallida (assembly GCA_029216955.1). NCBI lineage: Eukaryota > Viridiplantae > Streptophyta > Magnoliopsida > Asparagales > Iridaceae > Iris > Iris pallida. Next base: position 18,772,015 of record JANAVB010013598.1, on the reverse strand, counting down.
ACGTTTAGGAACTTTATCCCCAGTAACCGTCGGCTTCATCTCGAAATAGATCCACAACCGAGTCAGGAGAATTAAATGCAGCAGTGACAGCTGGCAGACTCTCTGCGGCTCAAAGCGTCCCTGCGACTCAAAATTTGTTCTGCGACACAGGATCCCCCTGCGGCCCAGTATTTTTTTGCGACTCATGTTCGAAAACCACTTCCTGCAACTTGAAGACTCCCTACGGCTTGGCACATTTTTCATGCTTCTTATTCAAAGTATTCCAAATTTACAATTTGGAAACTGTGAAGGGGGTCTTGTAGAAATATAAAAAATATGGAGTTCATGCGGATTACAAATTACTGTATAGGTACTTCGGACCAAACAGGTCCGCATAAAGAAAAGCCGCATAACTTTTCAAAGACATATGCGATCCATTGACGAACAGCTGTAGAAGGAAAATATGCGACCAAGGAGGAGCAGTTCGACTGATAAAGCTGACAAGTCCTAGCAAAACATAACAGTTCTGATACTTCGACAAGAAAGATAAGACGTGAGACGTCGCCCAAAAGCAGGGTTTGTACGCCTCCATGCGGCCAAAAAAGCGTCATCCAAGCCGCATGAATCTCATGCGGCCCAGCTTAAGATGCCCCAAAACTTCCAGAACTACAGGAAGCCGGGAGTAATTGTGATCCAGGCCGCATGCATGAGTCTCATGCGACCCCACATGATCGAAGACTGTGAATGTTATACGCAAAGGGACACGTGGCAATCTGACAAATTCTTTAACTACCCAGATTTGCTGCAACAAAATCCCAACAAACCGACAGATGGCAGTCCAAGAGCGGGTCTTCGCGTGCTAATCAGCCACGTGGCCGCAAGCCACCTATGCGGCTCAAAATCTATCCTATTATAAATAGCAGGGTGCCACACCCCTGCAAAAGGTTGGCAACCTTCAAGAAAAAAGTAATTTGTTCAAGAGCTAGAGACTGCATCAGATAGTCCACGGAGTAAGGCATAGTTGATAGCACTTTTTCGAGCCTCCACCGTCAACCTCCAGAATCAAAACTAAATAATTGTACTTAGATTGTTTCCTAGGCTTTCTTTCTAGGCTCTTCTTTGTACAAACGAGTTTGCAATCAATTCCAGTGTTCTGTAATACCTGTTGTTAAATTTTATGGCAAACAGCCATGTCATAGCGGTACTCTTTAAAAGAACTCATCTAGAGTGTATGAAAAGAGATATATGCTGTCTCTTGAGAGAAATCTTATAGACACCCAAGATACATACACCGAAATCAGGCTGGCACAAGGCCTTTAATGTGCAGCCAGAAGCATAGTTGATGTCATTATGTGAGTGAGAAGAATTACAGTTATGGTACAGAATTCAAGGCTTAGTACATTCTGGTATCATGCTGTCATTTAAATAATGCGGAAAGATTCAAATCGTAGCGACATCTATCCCAATGCATGATGGACAATCACTGTGGGGAACGCCCAACCCATATATAGATATATGTGGAGAATTTTTGGTGTTTTGCTTTAGAAACTAGAAAGATAGTCCCACATTGGAAAATCAAATTGATGGTATCTTTATATAAAGTTTTGCTTGTGTTGAGAGATCACATGAAGTATGGAGAGGCACATGGGTGCCATGTGGGAGCATTTTTCTAGTGAAAAGAAGGCTAAACCAATAAAGAAGAATTAATGATTTTTGTCATGCTCATGGGATAATTCTCTTAAGGAGCTAAGCCCCGAAGGGGCTTAGCTTGGCGACTCGGACTCGGACTCAAGGACGTAAAGTGGCGTTTTGTTGGCGCACTTTGCACGGCCAGGATTAGGATTAGGGTTTCGGTCTTTTCTATAAATACTCTCTCCGTGCCTTCATTAAGGACTTACGCCAAAATAAAGTTACGAAGAGAGTAGTGTTGCCGCCGCCATTGAAGTCCAAAGGAGTTCTTCGAGTTCGTCAAAGGAGGTGACAGCGAGCGTTCCAGAAGTTCTTTCGAATTTGCTGGTTCCTGGGAGCATATCGCAATAGGACGAATCATACTTTGAGCAACGGTGATCTTTATCACCCCAACAAAATCGTTGCATCAATTCCGGTTGAGAACGAGTTTTCATCTCTCTCTTAGGAGAACGAATTTATTCGTCTCTCTGAAATAAGAGATCGATATTTCCATCATCTCTCTCTTAAGAGAACGAATTATTTCGTCTCTCTGAAATAAGAGTTCGAGAATTTCATCTTCATTTAAGATCTGTTTCGGAAATAACAAGGACTGTCAAATTTTTTGCAGTCCTGGATATGCATAGGACTGTCAAAATTTTGACAGTTCAAATCTACAAAAAATGATAACCGTCACTAATATTTTGTGTAGTGTTCTTAGTATTGACCTCTCACCGTAGCTATTGTAAACAAGGGATGTTATCGTGAAAGGAAAAGTAGAAGTGCGATTGAGATTACAGAAGAGTAAGAACACACCAGCATCTTAGATTTTTGAAATTTTTGGTGCGACTCAGTGGATTATGCTTCTTTAATATTTTTTTCTAATGTATAGTCTTAGTTGATCAAAGCCTTTTTTTTATGTTCCGAGTTTTGGAGAGGTTGGAATCAACATTTTGTAAGTCGGTCAAGAACTTTGTTTCCTTATGCACGTGTTTAGAAATAATATAAGTATTAATCCCTCAATCTTTACCAACATTTTAGAGTTATGATGTAGGAACATAAACTTCAACATATATAGTATTAGAAAAACTCAGGTTTGACTGGTTGTGCATTAAGTCCATGAAATATGTAAGCGGATGCACAATTTAATGTCAAATTTTTATGTGTTTATAATACGCACACTTAGCATAATTTTACGTTGCAGATTGGATCAAAAATAAAAATACAATTTTCAAATTCCTTTTATTTATCTGAGTGTCGGTTGCTGATTTTTCGTTGCCACTAGTTTATCCATTTCATGATTAAATTTAAGAGTATGAGTTAGACATTTACTGTGCTATTTCGTTAGTAATCCTAAATTGGGAGGGGAGCAGCATTAGAGGTGGATACTTCTAAAAGAAACCCTCTATTTTTGCATCATCAAACTGATCTTCCAATTGTCGAGACTGAAGTAGGGTTGTTAACTAACCAAGCTATTCACAAGCCGAGCTTTAGCCGAAGAATAGGCTTCGTAGCTTGCAAGCCGGACTCATTTTTGTTTATATATTTATATATAATAAATATATTTTATTAACAGATATTTTTAATTTGTTGTGAAGTTCATATAAACTTTCAATCTGATACATAGGACAAGCCAATCATAATCTAACAATTTCATATAAACATTTGTAAAGTGATAACGTGTGTTAAAAATGTTAGATATACAATAGACACAGGCGACAGTTTGGCCGAGTGGTCTAAGGCGCCAGATTTAGGCTCTGGTCCGAAAGGGCGTGGGTTCAAATCCCACAGCTGTCATCTTTTTTAATTTTTTAATTCTTTTTTAACATCAACCCAAAAATACAACATACATTTTTGTTGCACTTGGAGACTGTAGTGGGCCCTTCTTCTTGCCCACACTTGAAAAATGCTAGGGAAGCTCTCCATTTTTTTAAAAAAAATTTCTAATGTTTTTTAACGTCAGTCCAAAAATACCACATTTTGTCCGGACACACCACAGTTAGTACAAAAGTCCATTTAGGAACCCTGTAGAATCCAAAAAATTTGCATCAATATTTAAGAGTCACCAATGTAATAAATAATACTTGCTGAGAAATCCAATTTCGAGATGGGCTTTTATGAAATTGTCCACCCGCTGGATAAGTTTTATGAAATGTCCAGAATTAAGTATTTTCACGTTAAATATTCCAAGATTCCCTTTTAGATGCCATCCGCTGGAAACTGCTATTTTTATAATACCGAAACTACCCCTCCGCGCGAATTGGTCATCTATATGTATTTGAATTCAAAAAACTCAGATCTGGATTGCGATTTTCATCTTCTCCTTCTTCACGGAAAATCTGAATTCCATTGCTCTCATCTTCAGCAGAGATCGCAAAGATCGTTCGTAGTTCGGTGTGCTTTTCTTCGGTCGAACTCAGATCATCGCTCGTCATCATCATCACCATCATCATCATTTTCATCGACGTCAATTGTGGAGAGAAGATCTTTCTTCTTCTTTTCCATAAGAATTATCATCGCTTTGAAAGAAGAACGAAACTCTTTATTCCTGAAAAAACTAAATTACACGGAGAATGGCCATTCTCCTACGTTTTAACACTGGAAATGACCATTCTCCGTGTAAATTAACACGGAGAATGCCATTCTCCGTGTTTCTAACACGGAGAATGGCCATTCTCCTGCGTTTTAACACTGAAATGACCATTCTCCGTGCTAAATTACACGGAGAATGACTATTCTCCGTTTTATTTAACACGGAGAATGACCACACGGAGAATGTCATTCTCCGTTTTATTTAAAACGGAGAATGACATTCTCCGTGTTTCTAACACGGAGAATGGACATTCTATTGCGTTTTAACACTGAAATGACCATTTTTCGTGCTAAATTACACGGAGAATGACCATTCTCCGTTTCATTTAACACGGAGAATGACCATTCTCCGTTTTATTTAACACGGAGAACGTCATTCTCCGTTATATTAAAAACGGAGAATGTCATTCTCCTGCGTTTTAACACTGAAATAACCATTCTCCGTGCTAAATTAAACGGAGAATGCTATTCTCCGTTTTATTTAACACGGAGAGTAACATTCTCCGTTTTATTTAACACGGAGAATGGCATTCTCCGTGTTTCTAACACGGAGAATGGTCATTCTCCTGTGTTTTAACACTGGAATGACCATTCTCCGTGATAAACTACACGGAGAATGGCATTCTCCGTGTAAATTAGACGGAGAATAGTCATTCTCCGTGTAATTTAGCACGGAGAATGGTCATTCTCCGTGTAAATTAAGACGGAGAATGCCATTCTCCGTGTAAATTAAGACAGAGAATGACATTCTCCGTCTTAATTTACACGGAGAATGACCATTCTCCGTGCTAAATTAACATTTTTCGTGTTCTAACACGGAGAATGATCATTCTCCTGCATTTTATGGTCAGCTGAAACTTTGGAGAGCCATAACTTTTGACTGGGAGGTCGAAACGAGGTCCCGTTTGTCGCTAAATGAGCGTATCGTCGAGGAGACTGAAAGTAACTATTTTATAGTTAGACGGCCTTCCGAAATTTTAGAATCGCAAAAAAATGATATTTGGACCTCCGTTTTAGCACTTTTGCCGTTTGTCCCGATCTTTCCGAAATTTTCCGACGAGTTTTTGAAGATTTTTGAGGAGAAAACCTAGATTTGAAAGTGAGCAGCGTATGGAAGAAGATGAAGTATCGAAACATTTTTTTAAGAGCAGTTTCGTGGGTGTTTTCAATAAATTAAAAGGAAGGGCAAAATGGTCATTTGGAACCCGCTTTGGATAAGTTTCTCTAATTCTGGGCACGCGATGAAAGTTTTTTTAGCGGTGGGTTTTACATAAAACTTTTTTAGGTTTTGGGCATTTCATAAATTCTCTCTATTAGTGAAAAAGCACTGAATTAATGGGACGAGAGAGGAAACATTTCTTCCATATTTTTTTTCTTTTGAAAATTAATTTATTTTTCTGTTCATTTTTCTTTGGCATTCAAACAAAGAAAATAAATATACTTTTTTCTCTCCAAACTTACGCACCAAACGATGCCTTAATGAAACACGAAAGTAGCGTGCTTTTCACCGAGCAGTTTCCATCAGACTATCTATAAATGAAATTGGTTAGGATCCTTGTTAGCAAGTACCCTAAGCATCCAAACACAAAAAAGAAATGACTTTTCTTTTCCAAACTTACGAACCAAACGAGGCATTAATGAAACACGAAAGGAGCGTGCTTTTTCATCGAGCACTTTCGATCAGATTATATCTATAAAACTCGTATTATACGCAAAAAATTTTATATTTTTCAGAAATGTATGTCACTAACACAATACTAGATACGACTATTTTTTTTCAATTTATATTATTTATATTACATGAGTAGTTATTTAATTAAATGATTGTGAAGGTTTCATTTATTGTTGGGTTAGTCTACTTATTGAACCCTTAACTTGTGGACCCAATTAGACTAGACATGACCACTTGAATCTACATCCTAGGATGAACACAACTAGCCACATTTAAGTCATGTTAAGTCTAGTTTTGGGATAGAAATTAATCCAACACGTAGAGCACAACTAACCCTCCATTTAAGAAAGTGTTCATGACAACTTGAGGGGTAGAATGGACATTTTATAAGGAATTTTAGGGCACCCTTCATGTCTGGTCATAATGAGAGTTTACTCATTCTTCTTCATCCTTTAGAAGCCTCCATAAACCCTAGAAGAAGCCCTCTACAAGTCCCCTTCATTTACCATACTTTTCACCATTAAAACTCTTCCAAATTCCCTCAAAACCTTCCCGAATCTTCATCCTACAAGACTTGAAGCTTGGAGACCAAGGAGCTCGTGAGGAGGAGTCCAAGGATTGTCAAACTTGACACAAGAGCATCCCTAAAAGGTTTCATTGGGAATCCATCTCCCAATAGGTAAACCCTTATCACTTTGCGTGGTTGAGCTCCATTTTCATGCATGACACTTGTAGGAACACTCACATGGATTAGGGGTACCCATGGGAAGAAGTGAAAGGCTCTAATCTTCGTTTTGGTATATTTTATTGGGATTTTTGTGTCATCCTTGAAAAAATTTGAGGAGAGCCCACCAAGTGTTTGTCAAAATGACAAATTGACCATGTTGGGTTTGATTTCAGTTTTATGATCATCACTACAAAAAAAAGTGTATTTCTGGGACGCCAACAAATTCGTCTTAAAAAGGCCCAAATCAGTCTTAAATCATAATTTGGGACGAATTTTAGGACGGTATGTGACAGTGCTATTAGGGTGGCGTGGTAGAAAGTTTTAGGACGGAAAATACCGTCCTAACTTGGTTTTAGGGTCAAAAAATCTAACCGTACCAAAAGAGTTTGAATTATTCATTGTCTATGACGGTTTACTAAACTGTCCTAAAATAAAATAGTTTGTGACGAATAACATCTGTCCAAAAAAAAATTCACTGGACACAAAAGGATGTCGTTTATATCTAGGACAATTACATAACCGTCCCAAAAGTAATACTTATGAAATTATTGTTTGCATTTTTCAGCTATAAAATATACAATTTAAATACACATATAACATAATTCATAGGGTCATGGCCGTTGTCAAGCTTAAGCTTGTCCTCAGATGTGTATCCATGTGTCGGAGCTCCCATACACAAAAAAATTAACAACATCAAGCATTCTTTACCATTAAGTATAAGACAACAAAATTCATATATAACTATAATGTTCAATTGATAAACAACAAAAAAGCTTAACATTAAGCATCATTTACCAATATTTCCAAAATAAATCCAAATCACACACACCATCAGTTACAAAATGAACCCACCGTCTCCACCATTATATACAAAATTCTGAACACAAAATATTAAGCACCACATCATGTTTTAGTATATCCAACATGAACCCAAAAAATTAACCCAAATTTTTTCACAAGATCATCGCCTACCATTTAAGTATATCCAGAATGCTTTTGAAGGACCTGCAAATAAAATTAAGACATGACAATATATTAGCAACCTGGTAATTGTACACAAAACCACCAGAAAAGAAAGTATAATAACAAAATAATATTACAAAATATCTCTATCAATCTGGTACTAGTTAACAACAATTTTCTAATTTTTTAATAATCTCCTATTGTCAAAAAGATTCACAGAAAAGTTCAACCAGATAATAAAGTGTTCTAGCCTTACATTAATCAGTAAATTAACTTGGCAATCCAAAAAAAGTTCAACCAGATTAAAACAATTTGGTATACTAGGGCAAGGACAGATTCACAGAAAAGTTCAACCAGATTCACAGATTCACAAAAAAAGTTCAACCAGATTAACAACAATTTGGCAATCCTAATTTTTTTTAATAATCTCCTATTTACAAAATATCTCTATCAATCTGGTACTAGTTAACAACAATTTTCTAATTTTTTTAATAATCTCCTATTGTCAAACAGATTCACAGAAAAGTTCAACCAGATAATAAAGTGTTCCAGCCTTGCATTAATCAGTAAATTAAGTGGTGGAAGAATATAGAATATGAAAACTTAGTATACTAGGGCAAGGACATAGTAAATGAAATGTGTAAATTAGACATAATCATGACAACTTACCAATCAATCGATCAATATGGGTTCAAGCCCTGAATCGTTCATTGGACAGTAGCCAAAGCTGGATTCATTGCCAGAATTCAGAACTTCGATTCTAGTAATTGGGTCCAGTTTGGTTCTATTCAGCAACCAGTGTGACCGATTACACACTAGAAAGTCTAGATCCTAGGTCCATAATACAAACACAACATCGAAGGTTAAATCAACAAACCCTCACCCCATAAGCACAAGAAATGTGACGAGGACAAATCAAAACTAGATATGGGTACGCATCGGGATAAATGTGAACATAAGAGCCCCTTCAAGGCCAAAAGTATTTCATGAATCCTATAAACGATAACATAAATATCTTTCAACAATTTTCTTGATGAATCTCTCCATCACCAACTTGTCTAAATGCCTTTTCGGTGTAAAAGCCCGTTCGATGTTCCCCACATGGTGTCTCAGTTACTGAGCATATTTCTTTGGCAACTTAAGCAAAGCAAGTATAATACTTTCCAAAGTTTTTCCTTAAAAATATTGAATTAATATAGTAATTTCTCTGAAGAAAGTGTTCAGCACACTTAGTGGAAATTTTGCATAAGATATATGAAATGAACAAGCTTGTGAAACTAGCATCTTGTCAACAAAATAAACAGTTAGTTAAAAGCGTATGAATTGCATTCTGTGAGGAAACTAACATCATATCGACAAGATTAGATGGAACTTACATAAATACTGCAAAAGGTATATGCTTGTAGTAAGTTTTACTTGGTTGCCCTCAAAAAATAGTTATCTGGTGACATAATTGAAATATGAATAAACAAAACTAGGATGCTTCTTACAATAAAAAGTAATTAAAGAGAAAAGACCATATTGAAGAATTAATTTAAAGATTCTAATGTATATATTATGTAATACAGACTTACTGAGAAGCAAGTTCCCTCCATCAATGCCATATGAGTGAGATTCATCCAGTTAGTAACATCTCCCACAGCCCATACGCTACGAACATTAGTACATAAGTACTCATCCATCTGAATATGGTAGAAATAACAAGTCAGCCTCAAAGATCCATCCTACTAGAATTCAGTTCATTACAGCCTATTTATGTAAGAACGAAATTACAAGTCCACAAGACTACTCAAGAATATATCTCCTTCTTGAATGGTAATCTTAAATTCTCTGTGGATTTTGTATGTAGGTTCTAAAGTAAAATATTGCATCTTCTCTTCATCATAAATGACTTTCTGCAACTTCATTTAAAGTTGACCAAAGAAGTATTCAGACTAAAGTTGGGGATAATTACAAAATGTTACCAAATTTCTTTCACTAAATAAATACAAATTTTAATTGACAAGTATTCAGCTTGCTGATAAGCTAACTAAGGATATATAATAAGAATGACAAAAAACAGCATATTTGAAAGTTAAACTAGAAAGGTTGACTTAATATACCACTAAGAGAAGCCATGCAATTTAGTGGATTTGTTTTGGCTAAATAGAATTATGCATCACTATGACCCACTTCTCAGAATATTTATACAAAACCCTTTATTATACATTCTCTCCTAATTTATGAGTTCTCCTTTTGGCATCAATTTCTTCCCAACATAATCACCCGATTTATGGAATTTTCCTCTGCAGCAAAGGAACTAGAGAAGGAATTATGTGAACCTGAAATGAACGAAAGTTGCATTATCCATTTGTAATTTTCAACACCTCTATGTTGAGAACATATTCTTGTAGAAAGCATTAGAGGTATGCCACATGCTTAGTATCAGTAAGAGCCTGCTTTACTTTAGGACTAGTGGAGCTGATATTTATCAGACGACCATAGCAATGGAAGAATTTGCAAAAGTTTTGAGCGATAAATGCTAAACTCCAACCATATAGGTAGGAAAACTACTCAGCTTTTGAAGGAAATGTAGGATTTATTCGAGAAATGCTAACAGTTGCAAGTTGGATAGAAGAAAATATTTACCTTTTGTGGAAAGAGTTGAACTAGTGGTGACCCTGTCTCATACAGCTTTTGATATAATCTTATCTCACCCAATAAGTCGTATATGAATAAGGATAGCACACATGATTGTAATTGATAAAAGAGACTTAAGAAAGAGAGATTCCCACCTAGAAGCTCTCGAGTAAATGGTTATAGAGGGCTCAAGTGGCATATGGGGGCAAGAAGCCTGCGGTGTTGGGAGCAAGTGTGTCGATACAAAAATTTATGTATCGATGCACGAAGTATTGCCATGTGTCCATTACTATCATCATAATAATCATAAGGTATTGAATAAAGATGAATGGATGTAAAATGGTACAAGTTGAGCCTTCATCTATAGTTCACTATAATAGCAAGGGAAGAAATAGAAAAAAAAAAGATGACAACTGGAACTGCAAGGAAAAATAATAGAAAGAACAAACAAGTTACAATGTTGAGATTAAACCAGTTGACCTTCATATAATGGTAATACTACAGTTCATTCTTTAATTTCCATAAAATGAATAAACAAACTTGAGTTTAAATAGTTACAATTCTATTTCCTTCATACAGTTTTAACTTCTTATATTTTTATTTCCTTCATACAATTGTAACTTTTTACAATATTTTTTTCCTTCTAGTTCATTCTTTCATATGCGTGATACATATTTATTTATACTTATTTATAGGACTCCAACATGAATGCAAACACAACTGAAGTTTTCTAAAAATGTTATTACACATTCCTAACCCTTGACTATTTAACTTCTATCACATGACTTTTTAAACTAAGTAACTCATGACCATTTGATTTTCTAACACTGTGACTTTTAAAAACTAGTAACTCATAATAGTAATGACAAGTAATGCAAATAGATCACTGTGATCAGATTTAATTCTAACATTAATTTGTCATTTTGATGCAATTATTAACTATTAAGATGGTAAAAATTGTCAATAATAACCATTAAAAACTAGTAACTCGCGTCATCAATGTTACGGTTAATGTCAAGCTCTTCGTCTCGATAGCAGGCCACAACATGACGTCGTAGACGTCGATTCATCCTATACCAAGCCATTCACCACCTCCTCCATGATGTTAGGCCGAAGCCAGGCCACAAACGTCCTCATGACCACCAATTAGCCACCAGGCCGATATTATATTGCTTCTTGGGCCTATGCCAGTCCTAGAAGTTTTTATCTATGATAAGGCAACAACAACAACAATCATCATGTACGAGTCTGCCCAGGGCCAAGCTGGTACTATATTACATATGAAAGACTGAACTGAATAAAATTATAACATGTTTCTTTGTATCATGCGTACAATGTTGAAATTAAATAAATATATTTCAGGCATATAAAAGAATATACTGAATAAACAAATTTGAGTCTGCAATTGACATCCACTACTAATCTAGGAAGCTCACATACTCCGACTGCAGCATTGTATTAAACACATATAAGACAGTTTATATCTGCACCATACCAGGTCCATGATACATTATATTGAACACGTATTAGACAACAACTGAGAATCGAATGCTAACACTAGCAAAATTTGTAATAAAATCAAGCAAAATGGACATACATCGAGTAAAATTACCAGTTACAAATTCGTTCCTCCAACTCAAAATTGAACGTATTAACCATCTCCAACGAGGTGAATGCTTCGGTCCCAGACGCCACCACTGATTCAATAAAACGAACAACACCATCATGAGGGGAAAAAAATCATGAATTACATAATTTGTTACAAGTAAAAGAAGCAGAAAGTCGACCTGATAGCCGCTGGCACCAAACACGGCTTTTTCCTCGTCGGTCTCGCCCACGGCTTCCGTCTCGTCGGTCCCTTCGTCAAGTTCGGACCCCTCCGCAACACCCCCATCGTCGGTGCCGTCGACTCGCTCGCAGCGGGCGGCCTCATGGTCATCCTTAGAATCTGTTGCGACGATGTATGAAAGAGAGAGAGAGAGGTGGTTGGAGTGGTGGCGCCGATGAGATGAGGGAGGTGATCGCGGAGCCTGGCTCGGGGTCGGAGTGGCGATAATGTGGGAGAGAGAGATAGAGAGAGAGATCGGAGCACCTAGGGTTGAAAGGTCGGAGAGAGAGCAGAGGTCGGAGAGCATCAGCTATAGTTTTTGATCGGAGAGAGAAAGAGATTTAGGTTGGTTTTGATCAAATAGTGAATAAGTTCTAAATGATTTTGTGATAGACGGTCTAGATTTAGTTCATCCGGTCGAATGGTTACAATGGTTACATGTGGAGGAAAATGTTCCCCCCTAAAATTTGGTAATTAGCTACCAAATGTTTGGCATTTCCGCCGATCTATTTAGGATGATAATGTAAATTATTTGGAACAGAAAGTTTTATTAGTCCCAAATAGTGATCCATTTTCACAATATGTCCCAAAAAAATACAACTTTTTGTTACCAAGAATTTAGCCGTCCCTAGAACAACACTTTTAGGACTTTTTAGACTAGTGTTCCTAATAGTGTCGTCCCAAAAAGACACTATTTGTAGTGCATGATTAGTTTAGTTTCTCATTTTGAAATAGGCATGTAGGATCCTAGATTCATATATATATATATATATATATATATATATATATATATATATATATATATATATATATATATATATATATATTTTTATATATATATATATATATATATATATATATATATATATATATATATGTGTGTGTGTGTGTGTGTGTGTGTGTGTGTGTGTGTGTGTGTGTGTGCGTGTGTGTAAGTTTGGAACCATATGGAAGTGGATCAAAAGCCCCCCTTAGAAAACCCCCTAAAAAAACCCTCACTCTCAGCCGTCCATTTAATGTTAATATTAATGTTAATATTAAGGTTAATGTTAATATTAATGTTAATATTAATGTTAATATTAAGGTTAATGTTAATATTAACATTAAATACTAAAATTAACATTAAACTTAACATTAAACTTAACATTAAAATTAATATTAACATTAACATTAACATTAACATTAACATTAACATTAATATTAACATTAACATTAACATTAATATAAAAATAAAACTAATATTAATATTAACATTAACATTAATATTAACATTAATATTAACATCAATATTAACATTAACATTAATATTAACATTAATATTAACATTAAATGGACGGCTGAGAGTGAGGGAGTTTTTAGGGGATTTTCTAAGAGGGACTTTTGATCCGCTCCCTATATATATATATATATATATATATATATATATATATATATATTAATATATATTAATATATATATATATATATATATATATATATATATATATATATATATATATATATATCAGAGTCGCCCCGAAGCTCCGGTGGCCGCTAGCGGCCTCCGTCCAGGCCCCCGCCCGCGCCGTCGCCAGTTTCCCTCCCCTGCGGGCTGATCCACTCAGTGCCAACGGAGGAGATCCGCCACCCCCCTCCCCCCGGGCCTTGCTCCTCCTCTCCGGTGGCCTCGACCCTCACCGGCATCGCACGGTCAGCCCCTCCCTGTTCCGTATGACGCTCAGGTCCCCCAGCTTCCCCCTCCGTGGAGTTCGAATTTAAAATCGACAAATTCTAAACACCCGCTCGCCTATGCGCCCTCCCCCGCTTCCAGGTGCCATGCGCCTACTTATAGCAGCAGCGCTTATGCGCCCGTCCCTCCCGCGCAGGCTTATGCGCCTGCCCTCCAAGCGGGGGCATATGTGTTCGTATCCTCTTCTAGCACCCATGTGCCCCTCTATCCGACTCCCCATCATGCACTACGGTCTGCCCATGCGCCCCCGCAGATGGGATTCGGGCATGCGCCTAATGAAATAGGATCCCGACCCCCTCCCCTCTCCTCTACTGGCGGTCATGCGCCCGTCGAGTTCGGGTCGAGCGCAGGCGTCTCTGTTCCCCGGGGCCATCATGCGCCCAAGTCTGGTGACGGACACGCGCTCGACCTTTTCAGCCCCCTACCAACCCTGAGGGCCCCGACGGGCGCCGCTTTTAGATCGAGGATCCCCCTCAGATCGTGGCGATGTTCCCGCGCCATCTCTCTTCCCTCCTCACTGCCCCTCCGGGCCATATCCACCACCCCCCTCCGGGCGCTCTTCGACTCCTTCAATCGCCCCCTCTTTCGCTGATATTCTACGACCGGACCGGACAACGACGTTGTCCCCCAGCGGGCTGGAGATCGAACTCCCAGAGATAGTGTTCACTTATCCTCTCGAAGGATAAACCATCAGAGTGCCGTTCTCCAACGACAAAATTTCCTCATTATCCTCCTCCTTCTAGAGGACCTTTGTGCTAAAATTCCAGTCCGGATGCCCCAAACTGCCCACTGTCAAAGAAGTCATCGCAAACTGGGGTCTCTCATCCGCTTACAAGATTGCACCATTGGACTCCAAACACCTCCTCCTCCACCTCTCTTTCGACCCAGACTGTTTCTTGGTCTAGGCTAAGGGCACTACCAACATCGGACCCCTCAGCATGAAGATCGCTAAATGGTCCCCCAATTTCAACCCCAACGTCGACTCTATGATTATCTCGATGTGGATAACCCTACCACACCTTTCCCTTGTCTGCTTCGCTCCAGCAGCGCTCAAGAGAATTGTCAGCTCCTTCGGGACCCTGGTAGCTATCGTAGAAGAAACACGCAATCTCTCCAAAGGCAACTATGCTAAGATTTGCGTAGAGATCGATATATCCTCCGACCCCCAACGCTCATTCAGCTCGAACTAGAGGGACGGACACACCCCCAGACGCTCGAGTACGACAACAACATAAGCTTCTGTAAGCACTGCCAGATTAGAGGCCATTTCTCGAAACACGGCTTCAAGGCCTACCCGAAGCTCAAGAAGATATATCCTAAAAAGACCTCACCCCCGAGGGCAACACAAATCCCCTCCCCATGCCCTATCCTCCCCCTCCCCAACTCCCACTCTCACTTCACAGAAAGCGACTGCTTCCCCAGCCCTCGCGCTCCCTCAAAGCCGAATAAAGGCACGGCAATCAAGCCTACAGGCATCATCCTCGTCAACAGATTTGAGATCCTCAGCCCTCCTCAGGCGATGGATGACCAGGAAAACCCCCTCCCCGACAAGTCCCCGCTCGATGAAGGCGATGAGAACGTCGTAGCTTCGACCGTTGTCGCCTCGAATATCCTCGGGGAGAACCACTTAGCGCTGATTACCTATCCCACCCCGATCTATTCTACCACCTCTTCCCCATCGGCCGAGTTAGCGTAGTCGACATGCATCAACCTCATCAACAAATCCGGATCCTCAACACATCTCAGGCCACGGACGATCAGGCTAACCTCCTCCCCGAAAAGTCCCCGCTAGATGAAGGTAATGAGATCACAATAGCTCATGTTGTTGTCATCTCAGATTTTTTCGGAGAGAACCAGTTGGCGCTGATAACCCTCCCCAGTTGATTCACCCTCCTCCTATCACCCGACCGAGGTCTCGCACTCGCTAGGCCTAGAATATGAGGCCAGGATCCGACAAGCCCAAGAGACCGGCTTCCTGAACCCCAACAACCCCCTCAGTGCTCTAGCCGAGATTGAGACAGAACTCGTCGACCCCCGAAGAACGGCTCAGGCAGTGAGGCTCCGAACCTACGAGTTATGACGACAACAACCCCTGCAGCAACCCAAAGGGTCCCCAAAACACATCAAAATAAGAAGAAAAAGAAACAAGCTCTAGAGCCTCCGGCCATGAACACCAGGTCAGCCAACAAGCTCAACCCCACCTCCAATCGCAATTCCGCTAATAGTTAACATCCTAGCCTGGAAAGTTAGAGGGCTGTCCAATAAACCCACCATGCGGAGATTGACCACCCTTATCAAAATACACCGGATTGGTATTATAGTTATCATCGAACCCAAAATCTTCCAGAGGATACTCAAATCTATCCAACTTCAGCTCGACTTTCCGAACGCGATCGCTCAGTGTCACGACATTTGGATCCTCTTCTCAGATGATTGCATCTTCGGTACCATCCTTGACTACGACCAGGCGCTCTCAAGCTGGGTGGAACACCCATCCCTCCCTTTCCGATCCCTTATTTTTGCAGTTCATGGCAGCTGCCACTACGTCGAACGCTTGGACACCCACAGCTCCCTCAACAGCCACCCGTGGCTCTGTATTGGGGATTTTAACACGATCGCGAGCTCTAAGGAAAAATTGGGAGGTCACCCTCCCCACCAACCGGCCATGAACGACTTCAACCAAATCGAACAGAATGTGAAAACGTTGAATTCGAACCTGATTCGAACAGAATATGAAAACGTTGTATCAAAGTGATCTCAAGTTGATCAGAGAATCAAGAATCGAGAAATTTTAGAAGCAAAATTGATCCAGTCATGGATCAACCAAATCGAAGGAAGATTTTGTGGGAAGAACTTACCAGCGATCGATCTTTTCACTGAACACAAAGAATGCTTCTCGTTTCTTCGGAGAATGGCCGTTCGTCAAGTCATCGATCCGCCGAGAAGGTCACCAGACATAGATCAAACTCACCGCCAAGAAGCAATACGAGTAGTCGAGTTCGCGATTGACGCTCATCCAGGAAGGGGTCGACAGAGTCCTGACGGGATCGTCGCGCCAAGTCATCGCCGGCTGGGAAGTTTCACCGTCGATCTGCGGTAGAAGAGAACCGTCAGATCTGGCCGTTCGTTGCCGGAGCTCGCCTCGTCGAGCACTGCCTGAGAGTGCTGTCGTCGAGAGGGGGAACGTCGCCTGAACCGTCGGGAGAATGGAAAAGTGCCGCTGTCGATCGAGAGAGGGTCGATGGCCACCGGGAGAACCGCCAGTCGCCGGGCCCATCGCGTCGAGGAGATCAGGCCTCCACGACGGAGTAATGGAGGCCGACCACTATTAGCATCCAGATCGAAAAAACTAGGGCTGGAGAAGGAAATTTGGGGAAAAGCTCAAAATAAGCTCCTCTCTCTCTCTCCACTCTGAGTTAAATAAGAAGAGAGAATGGAAAAAATGGTTTTTTTGTACTTTAATCCTCAAAAACATTTATATTTACAATTGGCTAAAAGAGTGAAGAGCAAATTTTGGGGAGGAGGAAAGGAAGGAGTTATTTGCAATTTGGCTGAAATAATTTGTTCAGTTTGGCTGAAATAATTCGTTCTAATCAAGCCTTCCCTTCAGGAGTTTGTTAGAGAATTGGTCATGGGTTGTTAGAAAGTAGTTTAGGAAACTTGGAAAATGGGTTGTTACAAATGGAGGAAAGGCTTGATTAGAACGAAATTTGAATTTAAAATAATAAGTTAAAACATTTGCTTATCACACATAGAGCAATAATCCTTACTAATTAATGAACACTTATAAAATTAAAAAGGGGTGCTATCACAACATAAAGCATTTATTTCTAAAATACCAAGATATTAGAAAATTATATTATACCAAGATAATATTATTAGAAAAATTTCTCTTACTTCAATTGAATTCATAAAACAATTAAAATACTCTATTTATTCGGGAAGGTGGGGTTACACCACTGGACATGATAGAGTACAAGTCTAACAACAGATTACAAGGACTTTTGAACAACCAACTGAATTACTTGCCATTTAGGCTTACAATCGAACATGCCGACTTGGCTTACAATGAACTTGTCACGCCCCACTCCCGTAGGAGCGATCGTTCTCGCTAAGGCGTGATATCGCACAAGCCTAGATTGTGCTCGTACAAGGGGGTTCCATAACGGCCGATTACAGCAGCTGCAACGGGGTCGTCGTGTTGGCCCATTGGTCATGGTCAAATCTGATTTTAATAATTGATCAAACTCTGTCTCGATATACGAATCAATTCAGATGTTTACTAACGACATTTTGGACACTGATCAAAGATGGATATCTACTCAGTTCAAGACCGAAGCTGTTTGCCGCTCAAGAATGTATTTCCTTAAAAGCAATATAAATTTTCATTTTTATTGAGTCTAGAAATACATTGTACACCAAGTCGTACTGGCAAATAGGCTATCCGAAATTATTTTCAAAACTGACCTATCTTTTTAAAATGACCTATGTTTTTTAAAACTATTTATTTTACAAAAAGCTTCTGAAGGATTTTTCAAAAAGCCAAAATAATTTTTCACAAAATCAACTAACTAAACCTTGACAGAACTCGGCCAGAGTTCGGCCAAGTTGAACGTTATGTGAACGTTTGATTTTGAACTTGGTCTCCCTTCAGTTGCGGTTGGTTACAAAGAGTTCTGTCCGAATTCTGTCAGAGTTCTGCCTTTGAAAAAACTATAAATAGAGAAGGATTTCAATCATTTAAAAATACCAATTCACTTTCATCTCTTCTCTTCTAAAGCTTACGTTTTTTCCAAAGAGTTCTAAAAAGCTTCCATTTTTAAATCTCAAGCCAGTTAAAATCCTCTAGTCGATTTGCTAGTGCGGTATGGTCTAGAAGTTTCAAAACGATTGTAATCATAGGCTTGATTGAAGATAGACTCTTCATAATTGAAGTTGGTCGAGTTCTTCGTATCAAAGCTCGCGTCTGTAGAATTTACAAGGACTTCGTATGAAAACTTGCGAGATTTTCCAATAGTGGATTCAACTGGAAGCTAGAGTTCTTCCGACTGGACTAGTCCTCACATAAGGGAAACTAGTATAATTCTCTGTGTTTGCATTTGCCTTCTGATTACTCTTTTCATTACTGTTATTTATTTTATGATTATTATTATATCTGTGATCTAACTGCTAACAAGTTTTTTAATTAGCAATATTCCGCTGCCTACTCTATTCACCCCCCTCTAGAGTATTATGTTTTACGATTTTGTTCCTACAATTGGTATCAGAGCGGGTTATACATATAAAGCAAGGTAAAATTGTAGCTATATTCAGTTATTTTTTAATTATTATATAGATCACAGTATTACACTGGCAACTGTAAAATTCACAAGTAAAGGCCAAGCCACAAACAGACCTCCACTGTTTGACGGCACAAACTACACTTATTGGAAAACACCTATGAGTTTCTTTCTAAAATCTTTTGATTTTGACTTATGGTCTGTAGTTATTGATGGATACAAAAAGCCTCCTCGAATTAATGTTGATGGAGTTTTAGTTGAAAAATCCTATGACAAATATACAGAGGATGAAAAGAAAAAAGGTCAGTCTTGACGCACGTACTATTAACGCTTTATTTTATGCTTTAGACAGAACTAAATTCAACAGGGTGTCTACCTGCACAACATCAAATGAAGTGTGTAAACTTCTCGAAGTAACAAACGAAAGAACAACACAAGTCAAGGAGTCAAAGATCCGCAGACTTATTCAAGAGTACGAGGCATTCAAAATAAAGCCAAGTGAATCAATCACTCAGATGTTTACGAGATTCTTGGATATTGTAAATCTTTTGTCTTCATTAGACAAGGAATACAGTAACCATGAAAAGATTTGCAAACTTCTACGAGCTCTCACAAAGAACTGGATTTCAAAGGCTACAACAATCATTGAAGGAAACGACCTCTCAACAATGTCTCTGGAAACACTCATGGGTAAGCTACTCACTCACGAGTTAGAACTTCAAGACTTTGAAGACGCTACACCAAAAGAGAAGTCAGAAAAGTCGATCGCTCTTAAGGCTCAACATAGAAGAACTGTCGAAGATGATTCTGACGACAGCGACTCTGACTCTGAAGATCAAGCTCTTCTGGTAAGAAAATTCAAGAAGTTCATGAGATTTAACAGGAGAACAAAAGATAGCAACAACAATAACAACAACGAGGAAGATCCTATTTGCTACGGATGTAAGAAAAAAGGACACATGAAGAAAGATTGTCCAACAATATCATCATCAATAAGAAAAAGCAACAAATATGATAAAGGCTGCCTGAAGAGATCTACATCAAGGAAGTACGCCAACACAAGCATATGACATGAAAGCGAAGCCAGCAATTCAGAAGACGAACAATCAGATGATGCTGCAAATATATGCTTGATGGCTTGCGATCAGGTAATCACTAATCCTCTATTTGATCATTATGATGATTTCACCTTTGAGCAACTAGGAGAGGCTTTTAGTGACCTGTTATATGATTACAGGAAACTGCGTAGTAAATATGAAACCACTAAGAAGGTACTCAAAGAGTACAAAGGTGAGATAGGAAGACTTACCGACCAAATAGATGATGTTAGAAATAATGACTCTTCAATTGAGTCTGGTGAGCTTTCATCTATTAAGTTGTTGTTACACGAGACTATTAAGTTATCCGAAGAAAAAGACCAAACCATCATCCAGCTAAAGGAAGACCTATCTATGGAGAGAAATAGCCTCCAGTGTGCACAAGTCAGAATAGAAATACTTACATCTGACTACAGTAGATTATATGACACTTCCAAAAAGTTGAAAATTAGTTTAGAAAAACGGTCTGAAGTTGCTGCTTCCTATTCTAACACGTGTCAATTACCGAATCATCGGAACACGCCCAAACCAAACACTGTCAGACCAAACCATACCAAACCTATGCCCAAGAAGACTAATAGGCATGCATTCTTCTATACTAGAAAACCAAAACCTACCAATCATTCACCTCACACAACTTTCAACACTCAACATGCAAAATGTCATTATTGTGGCCACATTGGTTATATATCTTCTGCATGTAGAATCAGAAAGTTAGTAGATCTAAATGTTTATGCATGGATACCAAAAACTAACCAGTCAGGACCTTACAAGAAATGAGTACCAAGAGTTTCATCTGCAAATTATTTTGTAGGTGGAATGCCCTTCGTATGCTAGGAGCAAATGGATCCTCGACAGCGGTTGCTCACGGCACATGACCGATGATTATTCATTATTCGCAATACTGTCGAAGAAGAATAAAAAAAGATACGTCTCCTTCGGCAATAATTTAAGAGGGTACATAATCGGTATCGGTGACATTGGTAAGGCTCCCTATCCTGTGATTAAAGATGTCTGTCTAGTTACCGAGTTAAAACATAATCTGCTCAGCATAAGCCATTTAGCTGATCACGGTTATGACATTAACTTCATCAAAGACAAATATACTATAGTTTATATTTCAACTTGTAGTACTATCTTTGAAGGTATCAAGGAAGACAACATATATGTTTTCTATCTGTTAGAAGATGCTAACAAAGCAGGTAGATGTTTGATGGCTAAAAGTATTGAGTGTCAACTATGGCATATGAGACTCGATCATGCAAACATGGATACAATTTCAAAACTATCTACAAAGAAGTTGGTACGTGGCTTGCCGGACATATCTTTCAAGAAGGATACGGTATGTAGTGAATGTGAAAAGAACAAAGCTATCCGATCCGCATTTAAATCCAAGAACACTGTAAGTACTACTAGACCTCTACAACTGTTGCATATAGACTTATTTGGACCAAGTAGAATTGCTAGTCTAGGTGGTAAGTTATATGCATTTGTCATTGTAGATGATTTTTCTAAATATACATGGGTATATTTTCTTGCACGCAAGAACGATATATTATCAAAATTTGTCACCTTTTGCAAGAAAGTACAGAATGAAAAAGGGTTCATGATTACTCGCATTCGTAGTGATCATGGCGGCGAATTTAAGAATGCAGAGTTCAAGCAATTTTGTGACACACATGGTTATTTGCATGAATTCTCTTTCCCTAGGACTCCACAACAAAATGGAGTTATGGAACGTAAGAACAAGACTCTATCTGAAATGGCTAGAGTAATGTTAAACAAGTTTAGTCTACCTAGATACTTTTGGGCTGAAGCTGTCAATATAGCGTGCTATATTCTCAATAGGGTTCTAATTCGACCTATATCGAAGAAGACTCCCTATGAACTATGGTTTGATATAACACCCACTGTTTTATATTTTAAGATTTTTGGTTGTAAATGCTTTATTCTTAATACTAAAGTCAATCTGAGTAAATTTGATGAAAAGGCCGATGAAGGTATATTTTTAGGTTATGCAGCAAAGAGCAAAAGATACAGAGTCTTCAAGAAAAGAACCATGATCATCGAAGAATCAATCAATGTCAAGTTTGATAAGCTAAATCAACACTTAGACGATGACGAAAATGAAGACATGATTATACCAAGTACAGCTACCACAAAACCTTTACAGAAAGATACAGAACTTTCAAGCAAAGAAATCGAAACCAGTAATCCTGAGGATACGCCAAAAAGATGAGATTCTTGGCAGATCATCCAAAGGACTTGGTAATTGGTGAAATTACCAAGGATGTAAGTACTCGTTCCTCTAGTAAAGATACAGCTTCTTGTGTTGCTTT
Organism: Iris pallida; assembly: GCA_029216955.1. Taxonomy (NCBI): domain Eukaryota; kingdom Viridiplantae; phylum Streptophyta; class Magnoliopsida; order Asparagales; family Iridaceae; genus Iris; species Iris pallida. The sequence continues at coordinate 18,749,527 of JANAVB010013598.1, read as the reverse complement.
TATTTCACAGCTTGAACCCAAAAATATTGAAGAAGTATGTAGTGATAATTTTTGGTTATATGCTATACAAGAGGAATTAAACTAATTCGAACGGAATCAAGTTTGAGAACTTGTTCCCAAGCCGATTGATCATTCGGTCATTGGCACCCGTTGGGTATTCCGAAACAAACTGAACGAGAATGGTTTAGTGACTCGTAATAAGGCTCGACTCGTAGCTCAAGAATACAATCAAGAAGAAGATATCGACTATGATGAGACTTATGTCCCAGTTGCGAGATTAGAATCCATTCGCATGTTATGTGCATTTGCATGTTTTCATAATTTCAAGTTATTTCAAATGGATGTCAAAAGCGTATTTTTAAATAATTTTATAAAAGAAGAAGTTTATGTAGTTCAACCTCCCGGTTTTATTGATTTCAAAAATCTTGATTATGTTTTCAAGTTGAAGAAAGCCTTATACGGTTTGAAACAAGCCCCTCGTGCTTGGTACGATCGTCTAAGCTCTTTTCTACTTGACAACGATTTTTCAAAGGGAAAGGTTGGCACTATATTATTTATAAACTCTTTGAATAACAATATTCTTTTGATTCAAGTCTATGTAGATGATATTATTTTTGGATCTACTGATGAATCTTTTTGTCAAGAATTTTCAAAGTGTATGCAGAATGAGTTTGAGATGAGCATGATGGAAGAGCTGAAATTCTTTCTCGGACTGCAAATCAAACAAACCAACAATGGGACGTTCATAAATCAAGCAAAGTACACAAAAGATATATTAAAAAGGTTAGACCTGGAAGCAGTCAAGCCACTTAGCACTCTAATGGCAACTTCAACCAAGCTTGATATTGATGAACAAGGCAAATCCGTCGACATACGTAAGTATCGAGGTATGATCGGTAACTTACTGTATTTAACTGCTAGTCGACCATACATTATGTTTAGTGTTTGCTTGTGTGCATGTTTTCAAGCTAATCCTAAGGAATCATATCTATGCGCAGTTAAGCGTATCTTTCGATACCTTAAAGGCACTTCTTTTGTCGGCTTATGGTATCCCAAAATTACGTCATTTGACCTAACCGGTTATTCTGATGCTGATTTTGCCGGATGCAAAGTAGTTAGAAAAAGTACCAACGGCACATGTCATTTCTTAGGAAAAGCTCTAGTCTCTTGGTTTAGCAAAAAGTAAAATTTTGTCGCATTATCAACAACCGAGGCTGATTATATCGCCGTAGGACGTTGTTGTGCACAAATTTTGTGGATGAAGCAAACTTTAGAAGACTATGGATTGTATTTTACACACATATCCATTTTCTGTGATAATACTAGTTCTATTAATTTGACTAAGAATCCAGTATGTCACTCTCGTACTAAGCATATCGAGATTCGACATCACTTTCTTAGATATCATCAACAAAATGGAGATATAGACCTTGTATACATAGACACACATAATCAATTGGCTGATATACTCACAAACCTCGAGCGGAAGATCGTTTCAATTATTTTCGTCGAGAATTAGGAATTTTAGATGTCAATAATATTAATTAAATTTTTTTATTAATTAATTTATTCAATACTCAATAAACTGTTTTCGAGACAAGCTTAAAAAGAGTCTGTCTGTCAACACGACTATGGTCGAAGCGAAACGGTATTTAAGAGTTCCTCGGTGAACCTCCGTTAGCTGGGACAGTACTCCTACAACTAATCTGAAACAGAGGCTGAGTAAAGAATATTAATTTATAAAATAATAATAATTATATTATTTAAAATTTAAAATTACTAAACTTTGAATTAAATATTTGAAATGAATTGATGAAAAAGATGTCGCCCACAATTAAATTTTATAGCCAGGAGAACCCTTGGCGAATTCGGCCAGAGTTCGTCTGGGTATATATATTTTAGTCAGAACCCGAGGCCCCCATCTTCTTCATCCCTTCCAAAACCACATCAACAGCAGCAGCAGCGCCCGAAAACCCTAGTTCTTTTCCACCTTCCTTCTTCCAATCTACGTGGAGATCTTCGTCCAAAATTTGATTCGTGCGGTGAATCGCGTCCTCTACAGCATACTTGATTCTCAGAAGGTATAATGACTTCTCTCCTCCACTTTCAAATTATTAGGATTTCTAGTTTTTGGGATAGAATGCCTAAGGGATTCAATCCTTTCAAAAGAAAGAAGACCCATGCCAGTGAAGAGGCATCGTCTTCTGATCCATATACGAATTCCCTTTTTTCTTCGGTCCAATCGGATGATGGTGCATCGGATGAGTTTTATTTCAAAACTCCCGACCAAGCATTACTTTGGTATGCCGACTTTATTATGCGTACTATATGTACCGGATCTCCGATCAAGTGGACTGTATTTCCTGACCACCATCCTTACTTTGAGGCATTAGGGTTACAACACTTTGCTACTTTATAATTTCCTATCGCCACTAATGCCATTAGACTATTTTACTGTAATTTCATGTTAGACACTTTTACCGTGAGAACTCGTATCGGCGGTATAGATATCGAGTTCAATGATGAATTGCTAGCAGAAATCCTTGGTCTTCCAAACGAAGGTGCCCCGCTCGATGACATCGCTGACTTCGATTTTCCCGAGGGTATGACTCTTGTTAGTTTCAAGAATGAGCTTTGTGCTCCCGCACGTGATCGTCCTGGAAAGTTCAAGGCCAATAACTTGAACTTGTTTAACTATGAATTATATCGCATCATCTATTCCACTTTACTTCTAAAATCTACTTCAAAAGATGATGTCACTGCACTCGAACTTTCTGCTTTATATCACATTCTTAAGGGGATTCCTTTTTCTGCCCCTACGACTATCATTCAGATAATGGGTAGATGTCGCGGAAGAGACCGCAACCTCTCTTATGCGATGATCATCCCACGCATCTTTCAGCGGTTTGATATTGACTTATCCACTTGTGCTCTGGACCCTGAGCCCAAGTTCCTCAAGCTTTTTCGTCGCAGCATTGCCACTGCTCCTCCACCTCCTGTACCTCCTCCTCCTGTACCTACCCCTACAGCACCTAGTCCTCCTCAGTCTTACCCTATGGCCTTTGAGGGTATTCACCAGCATCTATCAGATCTGCAGATATTCTTCGTTGACACTTCCAGGGAACATGAGTTCCGTGACATGACTCGGTTCCAAGCTATTGCCAACTCCTTTGCCGATCTTCAATTTGCACAGACGGGTCACTCTGCTAGCTCTCTTCCTAGAGACCCTTATGTTTTTGGCTACCGTATTGATGATGAGGCGGTCCACTCTCTGTTCCAGCTAGAGAACGCATACGATTGGTATCGTACATCTGGTGCTACTCCATACACTTTTAGAGCTGGTCCATCTGGACATGCTGGCACTGCAGTCGATGATGATGAGGATGACTTTTGAGTTGTTACTTTTTGAGACTGTTGACTTTGTCTTATGTTTACTTGGAAATGCTCCGACATTCCGAGATATTATCAGTACTTTTTTATTTTGGATATGATTTGTGACTTTGATAGACATGTTTTTATGCCTCAGTTTGGCATATGACTCAGTTTAGTTCATTATTCAGCTTAGCATTTTATTTGTTTTAGCTTCATTATAGCATTCTCATTCTTTATGCTTCCATATAAACTGCCTGTGACAACTATCATGCCTGTGTTGTTTATACCATATCTGTTTATCTTATTTTTCTGTAAATGTTTATACCATGCCTGTGTTGAATGTCGATTTTTTTTGTGTTTCTTCACTGATTGTTACTTATGCATTTATTGCAGGGGAGCTTTCTTTTTTGCAATTATTTTGCTAAGTGACAACGGGGGAGAAATAAGATCTAACATTTTCATGGATACAGGTTATGAACAATTTTTACATTTTATATCTCAGTACATTCGGTACACTTTTGAATTTATCAAAACCAAGACGTTATATCGGTCAAAGTTTGTCAATTATCAAAATGGAGGAGATTGTTGGCCCATTGGTCATGGTCAAACCTGATTTTAATATTGATCAAACTCTGTCTCGGTATACGAATCAATTCAGATATTTACTAACGACGTTTTGGACACTGATCAAAGATGGATATCTACTTAGTTCAAGACCGAAGATGTTTGTTGCTCAAGAATGTATTTTCTTAAAAGCAATATAAATTTTCATTTTTATTGAGTCTAGGAATACATTGTACACCAAGTCATACTGGCAAATAGGCTATCAGAAATCGTTTTTCAAAGCTGACCTATCTTTTTAAAATGACCTATGTTTTTGAAAAACCTTCTATTTTACAAAAGCTTCTGAAGAATTTTTCAAAAAGCCAAAACAATTTTTCACAAAATCAACTGACCAAACCCTGACAGAACTCAGCCAGAGTTCGGCCAAGTTGAATGTTATGTGAACGTTTGATTTTAAACTTAGTCTCCCTTCAGTTGCGGTTGGTTACAAAGAGTTCTTTTCGAATTCTGCCTTTGGAAAACTTTTAATAGAGAAGGATTTCGATCATTTAAAAACACCAATTCACTTTCATCTCTTCTCTTCTAAAGCTAACGTTTCTTTCAAAGAGTTCTAAAAAGCTTCCATTTTCAAATCCCAAGCCAGTTACAATCCTCTAATCGATTTGCCAGTACGGTACGGTCTAGAAGTTTCAGAGCGATTGTAATCAGAGGCTTGATTGAAGATAGACTCTTCACAATTGAAGTTGGTGGAGTTCTTCGTATCAAAGCTCGCGTCTGTAGAAGTTGCAAGGACTTCGTGTGAAAACTTGCGGGATTTTTCAATAGTGGATTCAACTGGAAGCTAGAGTTCTTCCGAGTGGACCAGTCCTCACAAGAGGAAAACCAGTATAAATCTCTGTGTTTGCGTTTGCCTTCTGATCACTCTTTTCATTGCTGTTATTTATTTTGTGATTATTATTATATATGTGATCTAACTGCTAACGAGTTTTTTTAATTAGCAATATTTCGCTACCTACTCTATTCACCCCCCTTTATAGTATTATGCTTTACGCTTTCGTTCCTACACGTCGCACAAAAGTCCTAAGTAGAGACATTGAATAATAGCAGCGGAAATTTAGAACAAAACACAAATCATTCAAAAGATGCATGTTATTGATATTGAAACAAGGATTACATTGGGCGCAAGGCCAAGATTACAATCATTCAAGCTCACTCTTCTCACATTATAAGTCACTCAGCTCTCTCCCATCTCTCAATACAAGTCTTGAACCAACGGATGCTTCGAAAGGCGACGTCCATACATTATGTCCCGTATAAGTTTTGACTCCACGTGGCCGCACGCTTCGAATCGTCAAGGAACTCTGTGCCTCGACGCATCCAAGCGAGCTCCGCACCACGAGCTTCTACCTATGCCTGCACATAAAAACTGTGTAGGTGTTAGTACTCAACTGTACTGGTGGAATGAGCTCATCGCCCACCCATACAAAATTAATACGTTTATTTACTTTATATAACATAGTCCCTTTATGATTGTCTTTCTACTCTTGTCTTAGGATCAGTTTTAGGACAGACGCCTTGGCCTATTTTGTGTCTCAAGACCTTTCCGTGCTTGTAACAACAACGTTGACCTATCAAGTCGTGTTTGCCTTACGGTCCAAAATCAGAGACGCAACTACACGATAAGACTCCATTTCCCTGTGACCGTGCTACAAGTCCATTGTGTCGTGCCTCACAACTCAGTGTGACTTAACCATATCGCCGCCTCGCGGCCCTCGCTACTTTGATCACCAACTGACCCAATCAAGACTTGTGGGCTAAGTGTCACTCGACCGACTTTGCCTTGCGGTGTTTCCTGACTTAAACTTAAGATGACTCAAATCCAACTTATGCAACTTATAGGCCGATAACTTAAGACTCGACACCATATCTCGTGCCGAAGCACGATGTCTACGTTGCAGCCAAATCTTAGGCCCAACATTTTGTGTTCTAACTGTACACACACATTCAACTCGACTCCTTGATATAGTGCACTCAACACTCGACTCAATCCAAAGGTACACATGCAGGTTGCCGCCATGCCGACTCATCTATATGAACTAGTCACTAGCGTCCAGCGCTATCATGGACTCCATAGCTTGTTAGGCGACCGCCCTTGCCAGCGCGAGTAGCGAGCTCCGCTGTAAGACTCTGCGTTAACCTGTAGGTCATCCAGCACTGCTAATCATGTCTACCTTCAAAACGGTCCCGTCGGCCGCCTGGGTTGCCGTTCGAGAAACAAACTCACCTTGTACAAGTTGTCCAATGACCATGCAGACTCGACTCGAACTGACGTCTTCCATAATCATTCTACTTCTAGTGTTACCATCTCTTTCTGGGCCAAGTTTAGTACTTCTCACATCTGAGACCTCGCCTCGACGACCCATGGCTGCGAGCATTCTTCTTTCTTGCCCTATCCTTCCATTCAACTCAGGAACGACTACTTGAAAGCTCCCTTTTTACCAAACTCAATAAATCAACCGTAGCCCATGCCTTAAGAACACTAAGTCCGTGACATCGTGCCTTAAACCAACTTGAACTCTATGCGACACCACCGCCCATATCATACTCTATATGATCGTAAAACCAAGTAATATCGACAATAATAGAAAATGTGGGACAGTGCTTAGAATGCCTTTGATCGCCTAGAATCACTTAGCCTAACTTAATCGTGCAACAACTTAACGATCAAGGACTGCGTCAATCCTTGGACGATGGGACCGTGCATGGCTTATGAAGCATTTATGCGGACGACGTATATGACTTAGGCTAACTCTTAGCTTGTGGCGAATACCAACTTTTCTTTCTTCCAAGCTACAGGACGAAGGATCGAGTGTCATTTTTAAAGCACGTCGTGTACCAACTCTAAGTCCACCGTTGGACCTATCCATATTCTAACTTAATTCGACCCGTCGGGATTATTTCCTTAGCTATGTGGATTCGTCTCTTTTATTATCAAGCCTACTTGTGCAAGTTGAAAATATACGATTTATTGTGTGAAGACTAAGATGAGGCAAGTTCACTGCAGCTACCCCACCTGAGCAGGGAGTCGCCTCGACCGAGCGAGTCTTCGAGCAGCCGTTATAAGGCTAAGTCCGAACGTCGTCGGCGTTTCGATTCCTCCGATTGACTGAGCGGGACGGGGCACTACAGAACTTGTCGACTTGTCTTACAATCTCACTAGTACAATTTACTTACATTATTCCATGTCCCGTATAGCTGAATACATCGTCTTACAAGAAGAGCTTCTGTACACCCATCCGATTCAGTAATGTCAAACACTAATCAAACGATTTTCCCCATGCACGAGCACCTGAAATGATGCCCACAACGTGGGTCAATACATTCATATATGTACTGTCGAGCGGTGCTGGCCCAACTCACCTAAGAAGACAACACTAAGTAATAATGTGATAGGATTATTATTAATGTTGTCTTTCTCGTTGTCTTAGGATCAATTAGCAGTTTATATCCGACAGAAGTAGAGCATGCATATTATTCATAGCCAGCATAATGTAAAGCAACATGATATCACCCTATAGTGATTGCTTACCCACGGTCGTGTAGCCATCCCTGTATATTTATAATACTTACTCTGCCTACATAAGGCATTGTTAGGAACAATATCATAATTATCATATTTGTTACCGTTCAGGTGATTCTTACCAACAGCCGACATCCTTTTCTGTATATGATTTATAACTTACTCTGCATGCATAAGACATCATTAGCATGCGACGTGTCTATATGCGGGTCACTGACTACTTATGGTTAGATGGATCCCCTTCAACGACGAGTAGCTAGCCTAGTCCAGAAGGTTCCCGAATCACCGTGCTACTACTTCAGCACTGTACTAGAACTTCAGCACAAAGTTCCTCTAGGACGAATCGTTTTTCGAGGCCTCGGAATACAGTTCGAGGAACCACCTTGTCGACAAGTTGTCCATGACCATGCAAGTATATGCAATTTATCTATGAAGGAAACATATAATGCATGATACAGAAAACTAGGTAAATAAGCCACCATTCTCATTTCGTATTGCCACATATGCCTTGAGCCAACGCTCACATTTCCTTCTGCCCAATCTAGGGTCTCAGTGTAATCCACATTCTACAACAACACCGATTTATAGAATGTGATTACTTAATTATTTTTGCACATCTTTTATACCATACGTTCTCTCGATCATAATTTAAGCATACTTACTGCCCAGTTCTCGAGACTTTTTATCTGTGATACCATCTATTTATCGAGCTGAGGAATATACTCACCGTCCAAGTATTTTGGACTTTTGCTTCACCTGTCATGTATTTCATTGCAACAACACACAAGCATACAATTCATGAAATGATTCGCAACAATTTTTGGGTCATGATTAATTTTTTTTTATCTTTCTGGATTCCATGCAAGATAACATTGTCAACTCAACAAGTAATATCGCATACGAATCCTTTTTATTAAGCGTGAAGCTAAAGGATCTTCGAAGGGTTCAATACTATTCACATTTATAAGATGATTCCCGTCACGATCGTATGGCCTTTTGAGCAATCCTTCGCATATTCCCAATTCCAAGAAGGCTTTATCGAACTAACCAGCCATCATAAGGCACAGTACGGGTCGAGGCACCACAATATATACCCTCAGAAAAAATTTTGTCCTTGAAACTTAAACAAAACTCATCCCCATAACTCAACTAAATTTATGAATATTCCCATGATCAGCTTATACTATTTTATATTTCTTTGCAATGTCTCGATTGATTTTATATGATGTACCATATCGCCACAGCATCCCAATTTGATTCAAAATAGTTACCATCCTTGTTCTTTCCTCCAACACTCGTGCAATTACTTAGCACATGATAATACTCCCCCGTTGCTTCGTTTGAATTCAACATACCACTTAATTTGGATCGTACACATATTTTAGGCATCCCAGAAATACATGCATTTCAATCAAGTTCGATGATAGAGAAAACGAACGAGCTATAGGTATAGATTCATTCCCGAATGTCAACAACTCATCTTAAGCATCTCGTATACTCTCAACTCACTCATTTCAATCTCCCAACCAACTAAGAACACAATAAACGTTACTAATTCTATCTCGAGTAGTTTCCCACAACCGATCTAAAATTTCTGAAGTATTTCGACTTAGTTATATCAAGTTTTCCAACGAATCCGGAGTTCCCTTTCAAGTCCATCGTCATTCATACCACCAAAATTAATAAAGCCAATAGCCACAGTTCATTTCGACACCATGATTCTCTTCGATCAAATTATGTACCTGTTATCGTTCACATCCATACACTTTATGTGCAAATCATAATTTTTTTTATTATGATTCATATTCCCAGTTGTACCATCATTCGATTCTAACAAAATTTCACATGTACTCAAAAATTTTCTCGTATTGATTAAGCCAATATATAATCATCTCGCATGTGCAACTCTCATTTCCAGCAGCATAAATTTTGAGGGCCATTTCAAAATTGTATTCACTCTCGTTGATCTCGACTATATGCACAATCTCATCTCGTTTTACACTTTATCCTCAATTTCGATCTGACTATCCGTCAATGAAATTATTCTGACTATCTCGATGCAACTACCATCAATTGGCACAACTCAATATGATTCAACCAATCAATCAAATCCAACAAGTTCTAACAAATTTTGACATTCCAGATAAAAGGATCAAAGTTTCCGAAACTAATATGATCCGTCATTCCATCCACAGTTATAACATCGAATTTTTGAATCTCCATTCTCTTCCGAAGTTTACTTCATGACATATCTCACTCATTCCGACTATACACACGCAACATCAGTAGGGATATCCAAAGGGTCTCCAACAGTCAGCTTAGCCTTCGGTCAAGTCTCTACGGTCAACTATTCTAAGCTAAACCAGACATTCAACTAACTCATCTGAGATGGATAGCTACTAGGGACATATCTATTATCTTAGAGGCAATCAATTCTTATCTTAGGGACTCTTCTATCTTACCTCAGGGACAATCTATGATCCGACAAATCTAAGGAACATAGGACATCACCCCAATCTCATGAACTTATTCCCAAATTCAAACAACTGAAATATCATCGTCGACAAATCTAAAACTTAGGCTACCAACTGACACTCTAGGGTCGAGTCTATATACCTGTACTCAACGAAGTTAATCTAGAATTACCCATAATCGACAAAATCCATCCAACAATTCTTATAGGTCAATCTCGAAGCCATCATATAAATTTTATCAATCGAACGTCCAATATTCAGTTTTCATTTATAGAGACGCAACATCACATGCTTGATCCAACTTGTATTCTCATATCATACTCAAATTGTGTCTATTCAATCGGGCCAACTATTCTGAGTCATAATCCAATATTGCTACCTCAATAGTCTATCATTTATGATCTCTTTTTTTCGGTCTCTTCGCGACATATTCAATTTCTATATTTCAGTTCATCTATACGGTATGTACTCTTTAACCCATAAATAGGGCAACTGTATAATCGTATTTCTTCCTAAAGTATCCTCTATAATTTTTGCTAGCACCAAACACATTTATCTCTTAGCAATTCACGTTAACCATCAATTTTTTGTTTTGCATCATCTCCTTATGATTTCTATAAGAAGATTCATTATTCATGTGCCGATCCAATCACTATGACACTAATCATCTAGCATTTGTATATCGATCATCTAGTTGAATATGACATAACTCATTTAACTAAGTCATAATTCAACAATTTTATATTCCACCTAAAACTTATCATTTATGCGACAATATTATCCGTCAACAGGATCTATTACATATTGCTGCACCTCGATATTTACTTGTATTTCAGCCATCAGAGTCTCATAAGGAACATCTACTCTTATATGTAATAAGGCAAGTGATCATTTATTTATGCCTCAAAATAGCCAAAGGTTATAACTTGTTAATTTTGGACACATCAAAATCCCTCAAGCACACTGCACATGTACAAAAGTCATCTATTTTCTCAAGTCCATTCTTTATTTTTTGGGTTGCTGATGTAACTCTCTGCATCCCCTGAATCATTCGCAACATCTGAATAGATGCTTAATCTCACCATCAATTTGTCGATGTCCAATATGCAATTCTGTCATGCCCTAGTACTGGAATATGGGGACGAACATGGCCAGCTACACCGTATGAGGTATGAAGACGTCACACAGCGGTCACTGCTGTCAAGAGATAAGGGGGTGTATACTACAATCAAGTCGTCTAGGGTCATACATTATATCTATGTCTCAATCATTCAAAGCAAGGAACAAAATAAATGAACATATAGGATAAAGCAGTAAGTCGTCCCCGATGCTTCATCAAAATGATCATAAGGAACTAGTTTTATAAGCTAGCTACCCCAGAGAGTCATAAATACATAACCATATTCAGCTGCAGTCTGATTTAATTACAATTATGCAAGAAAACTAAATAACCAGAAAAATCGGCTAAACAGGTGACGGTGGCTAAACGCTAGAACAAAATTGATTATACTAGAGTGGTGGAGAAGAAACCCACTCGAGTCCTCCGACGGCCATGCTCCTAGTATGCACCATTGACGTCAGGGAAGAAGACTGAATCTTCGGGCACTACTACAAGATCTGGCCAAACAAAACCAGCGGGGACAGTCCCGAATAGCAAGTACCACAAGGGAGCACATAAGAGATAAACAAAACCCAAGCATAATAATAGTAATAAGTCTTGGCTCATGAGTTATAGGCTTATAACGTATCATCGTGACCATACGTCACCCTTACAACCAAACAAGGACGTCGGTGCCAATATTCTACCGATATAAGATACATCCTATAACCATGGTCAAGTCAAGGGCTTTCGGTCGTATCCTCGGTCCACAACCTGTCATAGCACGATAGCCCAACCCAACAACCAAACAAGGACATGAATTAGACCATACACCATGACAGTCCATGTTCCTCGACTACTAACAGAAGGTACATGTCACAAATAAGTCATTTTACGAACGGCCAATCATTCCTACGACTTTCTATATTTGGCGGGGTTATTCCCGCGATGCTGCTTATAGGAATCCTCAGATCGTGCCGTTCCAGCAGGGCTAGCCAATCTAATTCTGTAATGTGTAGCATATTGATTATGCACCGGTCCCTCGAAAGGCCACCATGCAGAACATATAACTCACAGCACATAGGAGTCGGACATTGTCATCTACTATAGGCAGACTAACAATATCCGTGGCGGCCAACCCGACACGTCAGGACGGGACCTAGGGTGGCTAGTATAACACGATCTCGAGATTCTTTCCCTTCCAATACATCTACTAGATTGAGTTGCTTAGTTAAACCATACGTTGGTCTTGGACTCACATGTCGTGGTCACATGATCATCCCCTTAGATGCCATACAAAGTACGGGTACCCTAAGTATGAATCCACACTGGCTCATGGAGTCCCATATATGGATCCATCTTTAGTGTAATGCATCACTCAACAAACAACACACCACGTAATTGTCACTAACCGTTTATCATATATGTGCTGGAGACTTTGAATGTACTGACATATAACGCATAGAATCGCTTAGCATGTAGGGTAGCACCTCAGTGCATACATGGATTGTACCTCAGTACACATATAGGATATACCAACACATGCACAGGTAGACAGGTCAGGAACATATTCAAGTCATACAGTCAAGTGATAGCTACTAGGCACATAGGTCACTTAGGCACATAGGCGCATGGGTCAAACATGCGGGACACTCGAGTACGTGAGGCGTGCAAGCATGCAGCACGAACGATGCATATCGTGTAGTGGCGCACGAAAGATGCACAACAATCAGTAGCGCACAATGAGCGAAAGGCGGGACAGTGGCGTACTGTGCCAACAGTGTACTGTGGCACACAATACGCGAATGGCGTACAGTGGCGCACTGTACGAATGGCACACAGTACGTGAATCGCAAATGGCACCACTGTGCACGAATGGCGAACAGTGGTGCACTCTGCACAAATCTTGGATGGCACATCAGTGGCACATTGTGCGTAAATTACGGATGGTACGACAGTGGCACACTGTGCACGAATGGCGCACAGTACACGAATCGCGAATGGCGCAGCAGTGGCACACTGTACGCAATTGGCGCACAAGGGCACACCGTGCGTGAATCATAGATGGCATGGCAGTAGAACACTATGCACAAATGGAGGGACGTCATCCCTGCCATCAGCAAGCTTTTGGCCATAGAGTTTTAGAAACTTCCAATATTCATAACTCAGGCTATAGCACTCAGAATTGGACGAAATAAAGGTCAAAACTTGATAAAATCGAATTCTCTATAACATGAAATAATTAGTTTTCAAAAATAAGCAATTTTGATAGATCAAAACCGTAGAAACTCTTAAAATCCTAGTTTTAGAAACTTAGATCTACATGAAAATAGCCATTAAAAAAACAAGTACTAAACATGTAAAGAATGAGGAGAGGAACAATTTAGACTAATAATATCAAAGGAAAAAAATTAAGAAATAAAATGCAAGTGGTCTCTATATTTAGTGCAAGGAGTACTTGCCTAAAAAGTTGTTGGAAAAATAAATGAGGGTTTATGAGGAGAGAGAAGGAAGAGAATATTTATAGTGGGGATGGGTTGGTTCACTTAAAACCCTAACACTAAGCATGCCCTAACCATGTGAATAATATAACATGTTAATTGTTACATGCTACAACTAATAAATTAATGAAATTAAACCTTGATCACAACACGGTCCAGAAATCCTATCATCGAAGTTGTGAACCACGTCTACAACCAAACAAGGACAATGGCTGGCACACTATTCCGCGATGAGATACTGTTCCATGCCATGACCAGGTACAAAATAAAGGATCACATGTGCACGTGTACATGTACCAGCTACTATATACGGTAAATATGTAATAAATACGTATATCGAAAATGAAAAGTGACAAATTCTATCTACTCAATCCCAACATCATTTAATATTCAGCCTATATTTGTTCTCCCAAAAAATTTTGATAGCAACACCCCACCATCGTTACTGAGCCTACAATCCTTTTACCCAACTGATTCAAATCATCGTCTGAATCTATAATTCGTACTATTTCCAACCAAAGCATTCATTTCATATTCTCAATTCGTTATTATCCAGCATAATGCTAACTATCAGAATCTAGCGATGGTTCATCCGAACTCATCAAAATCTCGCAATAAATTATCCGAACTTAATCATCAAGGGACACGCCTAGCCGTCATGTATCAATCGTAATCCCAGCTACGACTCGATACTATCCAATACCTTACAGGTAAGGCAGAACTATACTATGAACAGGGTCAAGGAACATCTTATCACTAAGAGGGTAGATGCAATATACCACTCAGAGCTCAAGCCATTTCCGACACAATATTCCTCTTTCATACCAAACCAACGTTCATTCTGGACTATCCATCCCATAGTAGCTCTGCTGACCATAAATACCAACTAATTTTCCTCACATTCGCATCTGAACATAACCAAGCCAACACACATAAGCTAACTCAAAATTCTGTCGATTCCCATTCACTGGATTCATGCACAATTTTTGTTCTAACATACCATGCCAACATCCACTGCCGAGTGTAACATAACAATCGACTTCTATGAATCCCACACTTAAGACATCAAGCACACATTACCAACTTATTATTGTATCGTATCATTATTATTTGTTTTGGTATCATTAAAAATTCAATAGAACACACATATCACATCCCACATATTTAGACTTATTATATGGAACACCAAGTGAGTGGCCAGAAGGATCAATAGATTTTCAGTCAAAGGAGCAACTTAGAATAAATTGAAAGTAACACTGAATAATCACGGAAGCAACCTTGAGTCATCATAGAGGCAACTTTGATTTCATCGTGGAGGCAACTTTGAGTAATCGTGGAAGCAACTTTCGAGTCATCGTGGAAGCAACTTTGAATCATCATAAGAGCAACTTTGATTTGAAATTCCGTCACGTCCCGATCCCGGAGGATCGAAAACTAGCCACTGGACGTGATGCCGTACAAGTCTAGATTGTACTTGTACAAGGCAAAACTGTTACAGTTTTCGGTATTTCTCAGAAAATAACGATATTTCAGCAAACCAAGAAGATAAATTCGAGTCACAACAAAATATAAAGAAATATACCTCTTTGTTGATAATTGTAACAGATTATAAGATTTGTAGTGGAATACAGAGTTTACAACAGATTATAAGGACTTTTGAACAGCCAACTGATGTAATATTTAGGCTTATAATCGAACATGCCGACTTGGCTTACAATGAACTTGCCGACTTGGCTTACAATCTTACAAATACAGCTGAGTTACACTGTTTCATACATTATGTTCCGTATAGCAGAAGATATCGTCTTGCAAGAAGAGCTTCTGCACACCCATCCGATTCATCAATACCAAGCACTGATCAAATGATTTTCCCATACACAAGCACCTGAAATGATGCCCATAACGTGGGTCAGTACATTCATTTATGTTCTAGCGAGTGGTACTGGCCCAACTCACCTAAGAAGACAACACTAAGTAATCATGTAGTAGAAACATTATTAATATGGGCTTTTTTGTTGCCTTAGGGTCAATTAGCAATTCATATCCGACAGAAGTAGAGCATGCATATTATTCATAGCCAGATAATATAAAGCAACATGATATCACCCTTTGGTGATTTCTTACCCATGGTCGTGTAGCCATCCCAGTATATTTATAATACTTACTCTGCCTGCATATGACATTGTTAGGAACAATATTATAATTATCATATTTGTCAACGTTCATGTGATTCTTACCAATAATCGACATCATTTCCTGTATATGATTTATAACTTACTCTGCCTGCATAAGACATCATTAGCATGCGACCTGTCTATATGCGGGTCACTGACTACACGCCATCTTGGACTTATGGTTAGACGGCTCCCCTTCAACGGTGGATAGCTAGTCCAGTCCGGAAGGTTCTCGAATCACCGTGCTACTACTTCAGCACTGTGCTACTACTTCAGCATGAAATTCTTCCTAGGATGAATCTGTAACACCCAGTTTTCCAAATGAGGGTAATTTTGAAATTTTTTATTTTAATTTATTTAATTATGGTATTTAAATAATAATATGATTTTTAGTGATTTTTAATCATTTTAAAACTATTAAATATCATGACTTGTGATTTGGTGTACAGCTAGTAAAACCGTAGAGACTGTCTGCCCAAGAGCCTAGCCATGTGATTAGGGTATTTCAATTATCATTTTTAGTCTAGGGGTAATTGGGTAATTTTGACTTTTTAGAATTATTGATTTATTTGTTGGATTGACGGTTGTTGATTTTGACTGTTGCTAGTTGTGTCATAGGAGACTAACCTAGATGTGACCCTAGTTAAGGTGACTTAATTAGCATGGTGAGACCCTAATCTAACTTAAGTTGACTTGGTTTTGACTTGAGTGATTTAGCTCTTGAGAAATTAGGAAGGATTTTAAGGTTGGACTTAAGGCTAAGGTAGAGAGCCCATTGCTCATGTGACTTGGCCCATAGGCCCATGCCATGAAACCCTAACCCTAGAATCCCTTTATGGCTGGCCACATAAACCCTAAGAGCCCCCTATAAAGTCTCTCATTGATTGTTCTTGCCTCTTTCATTAAGTTTCAGGTTTTTGAAGAAAGAGGTATAGCCATCTTTCCCAATCCATAACTTTCCCATTTTAGGTCCTTTTTAGCTCAAATCTTTTGCACTAGGTTCTAATCCATCCCTTCTTTCTGCTCATGGAGAGTATTCTCAGGTTTGGTGCAATTTGGAGAGATTAGCTAGCAAGAAAAAACCCCTCGTTTGGAGCTTTTCAAGGAGCTTTGAAACCTATAGGTAAAACTCTCAAAACCCATTCAAATTTTGATTTCTTTGCATGAGTGCATAGCCCTAGGAGTCCCCTAGCTGCTAGCATAGGTTTGGTGTCGAGTGGTGTCCGTTTCGTGTCCTTATTGGACACGTATCAGTCCATGTTTACAAGTGTTTGATGAAATATTTGTGAGGAAATTTTTATGTTGTTTTTGAAAACTATTTGAATGGAAATATTGTTTTATATGTGTTTATTTATTTCGTGTCTTAGTGAGCATGTTTCTGACACTTTTTGTGTCCAAAATTGGACACACACGCACGCACGAGGATACCGTGCAATGTCCTGCTGCTCGGGGTCGACACAGGACACGACACAGCACCTCTGGACACAAAACTTGGCACACATCTCGGGGCAATCACTGACACTATGCTTCCAAAATTTGGGAGCATATGATTAACCGCACGAGAAGAAATCACGCGCGCACTGGACACGCACTGTGTGCACGCGCGGGAATTCTCCCTCACTAATACGCACGTTCAGTTCGGACACGACACGGCCATGACCCAATTCAGGGTGCCTATTTCCTAGCCCTAGACCCACTATCATGGGACATGGACACGACCCTTCTCGTGTTGTGTGTCGAGCCCTATTGGACTCGATATGTGTAAAACCCCTAAATTTTTACTATTTTTTTATATATATTAAATTTGGTACTGATTTAAAAATTTTGTATTGTACGTCACATAGTCGTATTGTACGTCGCGCACAAAATTTTATTTTTCGTAGTTGCTTGTCAAGTGTGAATATGTGCGAGCGTACATATTTTAGAAAAATATTTTTTCTATTTTATTATACACTTTCAAAATATTATATAATTATTATTCTTGCTATAAAAAGCCTTTTTATTTTTAGCAGTTATTAATCATAAATAATATTTCATTGTATACTAGGAAAAGCATAATCATGTATGCAATATTCGTGCATACATATATTTCGTAATTATTTATTAGTCTATTTTAAATCAAAATGTAATTTTCGAGATTTATTAATAAATATTTTATTATTTAAAAAGATATTTAAAAATATTTATTATTTTTGAAATTATTATTATTGGTATTTTGAAAAATATATTTGGAAGTTATGGTGGCCATTTAAATCTTGATTTGATTTTTGGATTTATATAAATAGTTAAATATTCGAAATTGATGTATCCCATTTGATTTTGAGCTAAAAATTTAAATAGATTTAAATTGGATTTAATTGATTTGATTTTAAACTAAGAGAATTTGATTTGATTTGATTTAAATTAGATTTGGATTTGGATTTGATTGCTTTTAAATTAAATTAGGAAATATCTAAATAGGGTTTAAAGGAATCCTAATTCTTATCTAATTGGAAATTCTCACATCCTATAAATAGGCAGGTACTCCTCCATATTATTTTCACCACAAATCATCTTTCAAACCATCCTTGTCAAAATTTCTCTCTTTTTTGGTCATAAATTCAGTCTCAATTTTCAAAGGTTGTAGCAACTTTGAATGACCATAACTTCCAACTCCAGACTCCTTTTGACCTCCAGTTTTTTTGTTGGAATCGTATTGAGGTATATTTTCTGAATGTAAATTTTATTTTCATAAATTCGGAACTTAATTTTCTGGAAAATTTGTGGAGTGTCAGTGGTCCGAAATCTGATACGTTTTAGTGTTTTTGAGATTCTGGGAGAACCAGGAATCAGAATCACGATTCGTTTGAAGTTTCGGAATACTGACAGAAAAATACATATCATATATTTTTCCTAAAAATTTTCCAGAATATTTTATTTTTGGTTTTTATTTTAGAAGTTTGTCACATCGTCTGAGTTATCTTGTGTAGTCCTGTGACTATTCTGTACCCAACGGGATTGTCGGTTTCACCAGCAAGGACCTCAGGCAAGACACCTTGCCATTTGCTGTTTAATTATTTTAGCTCATATTTCATGCATTATTTATTTTCTTTATGCAAAATAAACTGTGATACATGGCATAACCTGTTAGAACTTACTGTTCATTTATATTTCCTGCTATGTATTATTTTTCTCACATTAAACCTAGATTTAAGGGTCCACCTTTTGTGTTGCATTCATTGGCCTTGACACGTTGTACCACGAAGTTGTGTGTCGCATGTAGAACATGGAAGTACGTGATTGGCTGGCCACCAGTACGTACAAGTCGTGCGATAGGAATAACTGCTAATAGAGATTGCATGCTAGTTTGACTTAGCGGTTATAGTGGTTTGTGTTGTGGATACAACACAGTAGGCATTGGGCGGGGAGGATAATTCCTTAGCGTATGGGCTTCGATGCACTTTCCCTTGTGACCTGGACTCTCCGCTGGAGATACGGGGTTGATGACCCATTATTACTGACGGCCACTGACGATTCTGCAGAACGTCATGCTCTTACTGATGGGGCCTCTGGTGCCCAAAAGGGGACTACGCCGATCCTATTCAGCCAGGGCCCATGCGTAGGAAGGGTTGTTCTTAACTACATATCACTTAGACCGGTTAGGCACCTTTATCTGTTAGGTACGAGTACTTTTAGTTTGGGTACTTGTATCTGACCGTGGCTTGGAACAATAACTTGTCGCAGATTAGTTCCTCACATCTTGTCCTTGTTTGGTTGTAGGTGTGACTTACTACTTCGATGAGAAGGTATTGAACCTTGTTGGGGTCCGGATACCATATTGGATTCATAGCATGGAAAGATACGTCGCCGTGAATTAGTTTACCATCTCCTGTCCTTGTTTGGTTGGGGGGATGGTACGCTCGTTCAGTAGTTGCGTATTGGACCATGTTATAATTTGATTTACTTTTTTATTTGAGCAATATTTATTCAGTTTATATGGCATGATATTATGTGTCTTGTTACGTCCCTCTGAGGACCTGGTTATCTCTCTAGGTGTGTGCTATTGTCTTTCGCAGGTATTCTAGCTCTAGCCGTGATCATCGCTATTTCTTCGAGGATGATTGCATTTGGATCGTCTTCGCTTCGCTCGCCAAATTCATATCTTTTCTTATGTATTTTTCCTTTACTTGTTGGTAGTGGATTTGTCTCCGCCCAACATATTGTATCAAGACAATTCATTATCTTTATATGATGTCTTTTATTCATTTATTTTGCGTGGGTGAGATTAGTTATGGTTCTACTGTATTTTACAGCTTATGTATTTATACGAGGCTTTCATATATTGGAGTATACTTCATATGAATACAGCTGGCATGTCTACGTTCCTAGTCCTACGTATTTTGGGACTGGGGCGTTACATATTTTTGTGGTGGCCCATGCAGGTCGAGTTTGTCACTTCGGTTATGTTACTGTACCGATGTGAACCTGCAACATAGGATTAGAATTATAGGAATCTCATCCATACAGCTTGACCTCTTCCCTTGGCTTCAAATTTCGAACTCTCGTTCGACTTCCTTGAATTGCATCTTGCTTGATTCCTTTCTACCGTTGATTCTTATTTTCGTGCTTAGTGTCAACTAGGAAGATGACTACACTAGTATATGCTCATAGGTCAAACACATGGCTAGAATGGTTATATTGGCAATTGGAATACATTTAAGACTCTAATTGAGTTAAAGGTTTTTTTTTAGTGTGATTTAATGATTAGTAATTTGTAAAGTAGGATATTACCACGGAAAGTTTTAACCTTGAGATTTCTAATAATAAACACCAGAGGATTTATAAAATTTCATACTTGGTTTAAGAAATTAATTGATTTTCAAAGATTTGATATTTATGATTTATTGGATTATAGTTATACATCCTTGCACAAGTATAAAATTGATTTGCTTTTCGAGTTATGATAATTATGAGTTTGGGTGATAGATATACATCTTTGAACAAATATAAAATTTATTTGATTTTCGAGTTTTAATGTTCATGATTTATTATATTATAGTTATGCACCTTGAACAGTTATAGATTTGGTTTGAAAATGATCTTAGCTTTTAAAAATGGTCGTAGGAATTATTTAAACGGAGTTGTACAACTTGCAGTTTTCGTGTTTATAAAATTTTAAATTTTAAGGTGAAGTAATGACGGTGAATTTTGGTTTAAAATATTTGAAAGTTATGAAAACGATTTTTGAGAATTTTTTTCTTTATTTTAAATTGTGTCCTATGATTGAGGATTTACAAATCTATTTAGATTTTTGGTAAAAAAATAGATTTTGACTGATAAGATTATTTGAAAATTTAGTTTAATGTGGGATTGCTAATATTAATTTTTTTTTGAAGAATTTCGAAGGATGTGATGGAAAATTATTTTGATTGATTAAAGGAAGTTACCATTTAAAAGTTGTGAGTTTGTTGGAATAACATAGCATAAATAGAAGTTAAAATTGATTAGAGTATTGAGCTTAATTTTTTTGAGATTGCTTTTAATATGCTAAGAGTTTTATTATAAATTAATTGAAAATTTTAGAGTGTTAAATTTTTGATTGATTGTGAAATTTTTATGGATTCGTAAATTATGAACTCTTGAGTTAAATAGTTGAATTTAAACGTTAATTTTGGAAAAGGTTAGTAGTAACGTGATAAAATTTTGCTTTGAGATTTATGAGAGTGATTTAATTTTTTTTGATGAATTTGAACGGCTTGGAGTAAATACAAATTTTGGTGGTATATTTTTAAAAGTTTATTTTTTAAAAACTTTTGGAGGAAACTTGAGTTAAAATATTAATGATAGGTCACAAAGGTAGCCCTAATGAGTTAGAAGTGTCACGACCCGCACCCTAGAGTAAGGGCACGAGAAGTGGGTACGTCCAGCCTACGCCGCAGTGTCGGTGGTAGAACGCTGTCCCAGGTTACTATCTAATCAACAACTCACGCAATTTTATAATATACTTGTCAAATCTCAACTCCGAACGGAGGACAAGTATAGATATAATAAATCTCAATCACAATCTAAGAACGATAAGATAACACAGAAGTTTATAACTAAAGACTAACAACAACATTTAAAAACTACTAAAAAATAATATCTCAAACAAACTCAAATACAAACTCGTATCTCAAGTTATTACAATTCAAATTCTAAAACATGAAAACTAAACCAAGTCTACTAGCTAGTCTCCCGATCACTCCTGAGTGTCGGGGCCATAGGTAGCTAAGTCATCTCCTGCTCCAAGGCAAGTAGGGCAAACGTCCTCAGGGCAGTCATCTGTAATATTTTCAACAGGTCCAGTCAGGACAGGAACGAGTACATTTCATCAAGAAATTCCAAGTAAATGACAGAGAACTATAAAGCAGTTATAGACAGTTGTATTGATGAATATGGCAGTTTTATACAGGTAGTGATGTAGAGAAGCAGTTAAGGTACAAGAAAAGTAAGGTAAATAAATAAGAAGAGAAACATAGCAAAGAAGTGTAAAAATAAGATCTAGCTGAACTAGAGTAACATAATGAGTTCAGATGGTACAATATAAGTCGAGTGTAATCCCAATGTGAGTCTAATATAAGATGAGTCGAATGTAATTCTAATCATTATTCTAATAAGGTGAATCGAATAAGGTGATACAAATAAGGTGATACGAATAGTGATTCACATGATGTTCTAATAATGATTCGAATAAATTCTCCAAGTGTGTTTTAAAATACTTAGATAGACATGTAAACGGCTAAGGGTAAATCCGGCACATCACACACCTGGCCGGGTGTGGAATGGCTATCGTTCGAATATATTCACAGGGGGTGGTTCGAATAGTGGGAATGTTCACATGTCTAATCAAGTATTTCCCTGCCCAGTCTAATAAATGAATCCATAATCCAACACATAAGACGAATACAAGTCCAACCAACATATGAAGATACGAATATGGTGATTCGAATAGTGATTCGTATGGTGATTCATATGGTGATTCGTATGATGATTCGAATAATAGAGGTAAGACGAGTAAGTATGTGTGTCGCATACATGGATTCAGAAATAATAATACGTGTTTGTAACAGAGAATCACATACAGCTAACTAGAACTGAAATACAGTAATTGACAAGTAAATGAAAGAACTATCAGAGAATGTACTCGCCTGATACTCTGAAAAGAGTAATGAAATATCAGATGTCTGCACCGGAGTCACAATGTCCTAAATAGAGCAGTACAGGTTATAACATGTCCCGAATGGTAAATAAGTACATACAATGAAATCTACATGATTTCTAGGTCGATTTAGGTCAAAGTCAACTCTAAGTCAAACCTGGTCAACTGTTTAGGTCAAACTAGGTCCAAGTCATACTTTGTCAACTCTGGGTCAACCCAAGTCAACACTCCAGTCAAACTAGGTCAATTGGTCACATCTAGACTCAATGTTGATTTTTGGTCAACTCCAGTCAACTCTAAGTCAACCTGAACTATTGGGTCAACCTTGGTCAATTCTAGGGTGGTTAACTGTCAAGTCAACTCTAAGTAAAGACAACTCAGATCCACACCATAGACTTACATATCCTAGGATACCATATTTATCTATATTATATTACATATCAATGTATACATACCCAATGTGTATTGCCCTGGACATACACAAGTCTATCAAACAAACCCACACACCTATACCTATCTATCACATATATCCATCAACTATATATTCATGAATACATGATAGGAATCATATATGTGTATGTCTACATATATATAGGCATCATAAGTAATGTGAGCTCTCAACCCACACTCAATGGTACCTCACACATACATACATCTACCTATAGGCTATAGGTAATACCCCACTCTAATACAATAAGTAACCCATACCATACACATTCTAAAACTCACACACACACACATATATATACATATATATCACACATTCTAAATCATAAACCAACTTATGATTCACAATCTCAGTTCTCTCAAGTCATATCTGTTTTTCTTTTTTCTTTCTTTCCCAAATCTCAGTTAACATTTCAACAACTCAGTTAAAAGAAAAAAGGGAAATCAACCATTTAACCCTACACTAGTTCTTAGTTTACAGTTTTTTGCATTTAAATTCCCAAAACTCAGTTTTCCCATTACAACTTAATCTCAGTTTTGAAGGACTGTTAACATTTCAATTTCTCAGTTAACAGTGTATTGAACTCTCAGCTTTAGGTCTCCCTTGGAAAGATTCAAACTCAGTTCACATAAACTTCTCAGGATCTCAGTTTGGCTCAAACAGTGGAATGGCAAAAAAATGTTCTCAGGAATCTCAGGAAAATTCGTTTCTCAGTGTGTTCCTAACTAAACTCAGGTTTGCATTAACAAGGACCCAATCTCTCAGGTATTCCAAACAAATCAACTCATGAATGAACTTCACTAATCTCAGTTTTCCATATTAGTTCACAGGTTTTAAAATCAAATCCCAGTTCATTGAAGAATCTCAGTTTTCAAGAAAAGAAATAATTCAATACATATGAAGTTCTCAGGTTTTCTCTCTAAAAACTCACTGTTAACACCACAACCTGTAAATCCCATTACAATACATCTTAGATTTCCTAACATTAAATCTAAATTTCAGTCAGTCCAACATAACACAAATGCAACATGCTATGAACATGCACTGCATTTGGAAAACTTAGAAAACCCAGTTTCCTGTCTACTGTCAGTTCAATACTGACTGATACATAATTTAATTGCTTCAAAACTCAACCTAAACTCATGTAATTATCAACCAGCACATATGTCAAGGGAGGGGGGTCATGTGTGTGATACTCACACGTGTCCACAAGGATTCAAATCGTGTCCAGACAGAGGGATTTATTTTTAAAACAAGAAACAAGTACCAGTGAGCTCGTAGGGCTGTGTCGGCTAGTCTAGGACACGACACACGCACCCTTGGATCTCGTGCACATGACAGAGGGTAGGTGGGGTATAGGGGTACGTGCGTGTCACCCTGACCAGTGTCCAAGTGTCGTCGTGTCGTGTCAATTGATGCGTATCAGTAAAGAGAAAACAGTGTGCACAGTGACAGTGAATAACCCGTGCGCATGTGATTTCTCACAACCTACTCGACGAAATCGCCTCAAATTTTGTGTGGGTGATGGCAGACAGTGCCCCCACGTGTCCACCAATTTTCGTCCGTTCTAGTGTCGTGTCGTGTCCTACAGGGGGCCCGAGCATCAGGGGAGAGCACGACACAGTGCAGTGCCTCGTGCACGCGTGTCACAGACTCGTGCGCGTGACACACGATACGTGACACGTCGTAATCGTGTCTATAGGTAGAGGGGGACTAGGGCTAGGGTTCTAGGTGCCTGCACTAAGTCCAAGATGTGTCGTGTCCATGTTTTAAAGCCGTGTCAGTGAGTGAAAAATCAGTACACTGTGCAGTGTCAAACCAGTGCAGCTCGTGTTTCGCGTCCGACACGACTCGAAAAGTTGTGAAACTTTAGGGGGGTCCTGAAAGTGTCTGCCCCCACCCTCGTGCCAATTTGCACGTGTCCAAGTGGTGTGTACAGTGAGAAAACAGTGGGTGGTAGCAGGGCACTGAGCGCGCGTGTCGTGCAGCGTGTCCGACCCAATTTTGGACACGAAAACAGTGTCAAATCAAACTCAGTCTCTTGCAAAATTAATCCTCATATATAGGGCTATAAATCCATGAAATCAGTTTCAAAAATGGTTATAAAAACATTGGTTTAGGCATTTCATCGAACACCACGCACAGGACACTGATACGTGTCCAGATTGGACACGAAATGACACAAAAACTTAGGGTTTCCTATCCCTACTGTTAGGTTAGGTCTAGGGCTCCCTAATGAGGCAAAAATCTTAGGATTCTATGGTGAATATAGGAAGTTACCTCTATGTATCAAAATCCTCCAAAAAGCTCAATGAGTGATGTTCTTCACAATGGTGAAACTCCTCCAAAGCTCCCCAAATCTGAGAACACTTGATGCCAACAGAAAGTAGGAAGAATTTAGATCCCAATGCAATTTGTTTGGGTTAAAAAGGAATTAAAATGGATTTACTAGGATTTATTGAAGATGGAGAATTACCTCTTTTCTAAAACTTGGCAAGAACACCTAATGGAGGCTAGCCCTAACTTTGGGAGGGTATTAAATAGGATAGGGAAGGCTAAGTGTCCAGCCAGGGGCTGATTAGGGTTAGGGTTGGTTCATGGTGAGTGGCTAAGGATTGTCCAACAAATTCTAGGCATTCCTATTGGTTCAATGTCATAGGCTAATTTCTCATAAAAATCTTAGAGTAAATATCTTCCTATAATATCTAGATATTAGGAATTATCTCATGACTAGTTAACCTAACCATTCAAGGCTAATCTAGATTAGGCTAAGTTTCTAGGTCAAGACTCAAACCAACAATTAGCACATATTTAAATAATAAAAATTCAAAAGCACCGAAAGTCAAAATAACCAAAATACCCCTAGGCTAAAAGTTGTAATTAGTCATCCTAATCACATGACTAGGCTCCCTTGGTCATGGTTAGTCTCTAGGCTTAGCAAAACTAGAGTTTAACTAGTTAACCATCAAAATCACAATTCAACATTTTAAATAGTTTTAAAATAATTAAAAATCATCAAAAATTATATCATGACTAAAATAATCATTATTAAATGATTTAAAATACAAAAGTTCAAAATTACCCTCATTTGGAAAACTGGGTGTTACAAGAAGTATTCCACACTAATTGCCATGTCACTCATGACCATGATAGCAGCATATACGCAAGTGTTGTTAGTCATCTACCCAGCTATGTGACTGTATTTTCACCTCGACTTACTCGACCTTCCTTCAATTCTAGATCTTTTAATTGCAACCTTCTAATCCATTTGCAATTTGAATAATGATTTAATGGTTCCTTAACTGTATTCATCTAGGAGACGATCTTCTCTCCGAAATTTGTTCCTAAATTATTTTTACGGGATTCTCTAATTAATTTTATTTCATGTTTTACTTGATCTTCTTTATTGTTGTGCATTAATTATCACCTCGTGAACTCCTACTTTCTATTTTTGATCTTCTGGCGTCCCCTACCATGACTTGTATATTTGGAGTACAACACTACACTTTTCCTTCCAGCAAATTTCACGTATAAGACCTAGACAAGCCCACCTTACTGTAGACATATCATGTCCCACCAAAATCCATCTCCTTGTACTCTATTTCTTGATATGACCTTATGGTCAAATGGCCAAACTATAATCTTTACCATGATACTGATATATTTTTGACCGCGGATAGAGATTTCATCTTGACTCAATTCTTTCGACCGATATGTGATTGTGTTCTACTAAATTTCTTAAATGCTTAAATATGTACTCTATCTTGATTGCTTGACCCATTGTCCCATGATACTATTAGTTTAACTCTTGTAAGTTGGGTAGAATACCTCACCACTTAACAAACCTTTATCCTTGTGAACCACATTGGTAAGTTCACTTAGACTATAAATTCAGAGGACCCTACCTTATCTAATCTACCAAGCCATAAATGAAGAAATACTATGACAACTGTATAGGCCCAAACTTCGGGCGAACCTTGATTTTAAAAGATCCTGGACTATTTTATTTCCTTCATCATTACCTCCCTTACTCATAATTTGACAATCTCATTAGCTTTAGTTTTTGCAAGCTTATTCTTTTCGAGTTTGATCATGACATATTTTATTGGGTTCAGCCACTAATATATTGTATAATCAGAACCGGTGCATGATGGTCTGATCAACCTATTGCACTTTGGTTCGCTTATCACATATTATCCTACGTGGATGGGGACATAGCTAAACTTGTCCTCTAGAGTCCCATCCGCGACTGCCTTAACAACTCCTTTTGAATTATTCGGTCGCCTTTGAACCACATATTCGTATTCGATAACGCCTCCTTCGAACTCTATATTGCGTTCGCCTTCACCTATTTTAGAAGGACGAAAGCGTCGTACTAAAACTCCTCTAACTGTCCTATCACCATGACCATTACCACCCAATGTAACCATATCTTTGTCTTGAACTACTTGACCTTTCCCTCGACACTAAATTTACAATATTGACTTTCTAATCACTTGAATTTAAGAGTTATTACAATCGTCTCTTAATCATACCCTCAACCTAGACTATGACCATATAAACTTCCTTAAACCCTCCTATCTACCGTTGTGCCTTCTCACCCCCTCCTAATTCTTAATTTCGAGGACAAAATTCTTTTAAGTTGGGTAGGATATAAAACTCCTAAATTTCTACTATTTTTTTATATATATTAAATTTGGTACTTATTTAAAAAATTTGTATTACGTCGCATAGTCGTATTGTACGTCGCGCACGAAATTTTATTTTTCGTAGTTGTTCGTCAAGTGCGAATATGTGCGAGCGTACATATTTTAGAAAAATATTTTTTCTATTTTATTATACACTTTCAAAATATTATATAATTATTATTCTTGCTATAAAAAGCCTTTTTATTTTTAGCAGTTATTAATCATAAATAATATTTCATTGTATACTAGGAAAAGCATAATCATGTATGCATTATTCGTGCATACATATATTTCGTAATTATTTATTAGTCTATTTTAAATAAAAATATAATTTTTGAGATTTATTAATAAATATTTTATTATGTAAAAAGATATTTAAAAATATTTATTATTTTCAAAATTATTATTATTGGTATTTTGAAAAATATATTTGGAAGTTATGTTGGCCATTTAAATCTTGATTTGATTTTTGGATTTATTTAAATAGTTAAATATTCAAAATTGATGTATCCTATTTGATTTTGAGCTAAAAATTTAAATAGATTTAAATTGGATTTAATTGATTTGATTTTAAACTAAGAGAATTTGATTTGATTTGATTTAAATTAGATTTCGACTTGGATTTGGATTTGGATTTGATTGCTTTTAAATTAAATTAGGAAATATCTAAATAGGGTTTAAAAGAATCCTAATTCTTATCTAATTGGGAGTTCTCACATCCTATAAATAGGCAGGTACTCCTCCATATTATTTTTACCAAAAATTATCTTTCAAACCATCATTGTCAAAATTTTTCTCTTTTTTGGTCATAAATTCAGCCTCAATTTTCAAAGGTTGTAGCAACTTCGAATGACCATAACTTCCAACTCCGGACTCCTTTTGTCCTCCAGTTTTTTTATTGGAATCGTATTGAGGTATATTTTATGAATGTAAATTTTATTTTCATAAATTCGGAACTTAATTTTCTGGAAAATTTGTAGAGTGTCAGTGGTCCAAAATCTGATACATTTTAGTGTTTTTGAGATTCTGGGAGAACCAGGAATCAGAATCACGATCCGTTTGAAGTTTCGGAATACTGACAGAAAAATACATATCATATATTTTTCCCAAAAATTTTCTAGAATATTTTATTTTTGGTTTTTATTTTAGAAGTTTGTCACATCGTCTGAGTTATCTTGTGTGGCCCTGTGACTATTCTTACCCAACGGGATTGTCGGTTTCACTAGTAAGGACCTCAGGCAAGACACCTTGCCATTTGCTGTTTAATTATTTTAGCTCATATTTCATGTATTATTTATTTTCTTTATGCAAAATAAACTGTGATACATGGCATAACCTGTTAGAACTTACTGTTCATTTATATTTTCTGCTATGTATTATTTTTCTCACATTAAACCTAGATTTAAGGGACCACCTTGTGTGTTGCATTCATTGGCCTTGACACGTTGTACCACGAAGTTGTGTGTCACATGTAGAACACGGAAGTGCGTGATTGGCTGGCCACCAGTACGTACAAAACGTACGATAGGAATAACCGCTAATAGAGATTGCATGCTAGTTTGACTTAGCGGTTATAGTGGTTTGTGTTGTTACAACACAGTAGACATTGGGCGGGGAGGACAATTCCTTAGCGTATGGGCTTCGATGCACTTTTCCTTGTGACCTGGACTCTCCGCTAGAGATACGGGGTTGATGATCCATTATTACTGACGGCCACTGACGATTCTGCGGAACGTCATGCTCTTACTGATGGGGCCTCTGGTGCCCAAAAGGGGACTACGCCGATCCTATTCAACCAGGGCCCATGCGTAGGAAGGATTGTTCTTAACTACATATTACTTAGACCGGTTAGGCACTTTTATCCGTTAGGTACGAGTACTTTTGGTTTGGGTACTTGTATCTGACCGTGGCTTGGAACAATAACTTGTCGTAGATTAGTTCCTCACATCTTGTCCTTGTTTGGTTGTAGGTGTGACTTACTACTTCGATGAGAAGGTATTGAACCTTATTGGGGTCCGGATACCATATTGGATTCATAGCATGGAAAGATACGTCGCCGTGAATTAGTTTACCATCTCCTGTCCTTGTTTGGTTGGAGGGATGGTACGCTCGTTCAGTAGGTGCGTATTGGACCATGTTATAATTCGATTTACTTATTTATTTGAGCAATATTTATTCATTTTATATGGCATGATATTATGTGTCTTGTTACGTCCCTCTGAGGACCTGGTTATCTCTCCAGGTGTGTGCTATTGTCTTTCGCAGGTGTTCTAGCTCTAGCCGTGATCATCGCTATTTCTTCGATGATGATTGCATTTGGATTGTCTTCGCTTCGCTCGCCAAATTCATATATTTTCTTATGTATTTTTCCTTTACTTATTGGTAGTAGATTTGTCTTCGCCCAACATATTGTATCAAGACAATTCATTATCTTTATATGATGTCTTTTATTCATTTATTTTGCGTGGATGAGATTAGTTATGGTTCTACTGCATTTTACAGCTTATATATTTATACGAGGCTTCCATATATTAGGGTATACTACGTATGAATACAGCTGGCATGTCTACGTTCCTAGTCCTACGTATGTTGGGACTGGGGCGTTACAACATGGCTGCATGAGGCAGTCCTCACTGCCAGTTTCAGTTGATGTTTCTATTCGAGTTTGGACACTTCGTGTCCAGTTTCCTGGACACGAATGGACTTTCTACGACACGTGTACATGTGTGTCATTTATTACCAACTTTATAAATTGTTATTAGCTATTTATTCAATTCGAAATTGTTAATTTTCTATGTTTTCTGATACATAGACACTGTCACTGATACACTGTGCACTGTCATCAAATCCCGAACTTTAATTTCCATTCTAAACTGAATTCTCAATGTTAAATTGCCATGTTGAATCTTACACATGTGTATTATACTATTATAATGTTGTTTGTTGGCTGGTGTAGGATTTTTAGAGTTTGAATTAAATTTTGGGTTGTTGAATTGATATGGCACTGTCAACTGAATACATGTCAGGATTTGATTCCTGAATTTTCATTCCTTCTAAAACTGATTCTGAAATGTTAAATGCCATGTTAGTTTCATTTACACATGTGTAGTTCACTAGTGATGTTGGTGGTTGATTGGTGTTAAGTGGTAGATTTTTGAATTGAATGGGTGATTGGGTTTTGAGTTAACTGAATACAATGTGAAGTACACACTGTTCTTAAACCTAAAAACTGTCATTTTGCCATTTCTTGAGTTAATTCATGTTTCTAAAACTGAACTCTTGATGTTAATTTACCATGCTATTTCATATACACATGTATTTTTTTACTGTTAAGTTGATTCATGAGTTGGGTTTTCAAATTTGGCTTTAGGATTGCTTTATGAAGATTGAATCAAAAACTGAGATTTGCATTCAAACAAAACTGAGAATTGATTTGGGATTTGGCTTTCAATTTACATATAATATTAACTGGTACACTATTTTGAGAGCACACATGTTTACACACAAGAGAAAACCAGAGAACAGTCCCTCCCATCATGTGCAGTCATATATATATATATGTGTGAATGTTCAGTCAATCCACTATTTTACTGATTTCTTTTTCACAAATTGGCTTTAGGATTGTTGTTTGAAGCTAAAACTTGAGATTACAATGTTGTTAAGGAGAACTAAATTGATCCATAATGTCCATTACACCCACTGTCAATTGTCTTGAACCTTGGAAACCTGAGATTGACACTCAATACACTGAGCATCTATGAACCTGAGGACAAACCTGAACCTGAGCTGATTTCCCCTTGTATGCACATTCCTAAACACTAAATTTCTGAGGACTGAAGTACATTGCACAGCTTTCTCCTATTTACACACACCCACATACATTAGATGTACACCTATCAACTTCCTGCTACACTATTTTCCTATGCACCCTTTGGCACACATTGAATCACATACATGACCCCCCTGTGCACACACTAATGACACATTGACACTTCACTGTTTGGAACCGGAGATTGAACGTATCATGAGTCCACTGATTTGATTAAATTGGGTTTTTTTGATGTTAATTTGACGATCCTTTATGATAATTTTAATTGTAGCTGTTAACTAGAATGCCAAGTATACATTTGATTTCATATTGGGTTTTAGTAAAATGGGGGTTTATGTTGTGTGGGGAAATTGGGTATTCGAATTTAGTTTAGATTTAATGTGTTAATTGCTTGGATGTCACAAACTGTCACTTGCTATTCTTGCAATGGAACTGACAGCTAAATGGAACCCCAATTCCGTGTTTTTCTACACATGTGCACACTGAATTCACTCATTGATCACTGTTCTCAGGTTCCTGAGAACCTGAGATGGTTTCAGGATTTGAAACCTGGATTTGGATAGTGGTTTAATTATCTTGATTTCAGCCTTTGACAACTATCTACTGTCATTACACTGTTTTCATACTTACACACATTCCTACACTCATTTACCTTACTGTCACACCTTAAATCACTCTCACACACAATTGCCCACCACACACACTCTTCCTGTTATCCACACACACAGGTTTTATGAATTCAACACACCACAATGAGACTCTCTGCACTGATATTTGATTTTCTGAGACACCCAATGCTTACTGAAACCTGGGTTGAGACACACTGGGTTTTTGTACACAGAACACTCATTCACATTCACACACACAGTGAACTGAAATTGGGTTGTTAGCCATGCTTAACATTAGGCATATATGAATGTATATAATATGCATGTAGGTATGAATGCAAATTGTTATGTATATATATGCATGAATGATATGTATGAATGTAATGCATGTATATAGGTTTACATGGGTTAGTTGATCTTCTTTTATAATATGTATGTATCCTATTGATGTATGCAAGTTTGCATATATGAATGGTAGGTATGAATGCATGCTATGATTGTAGAGATGCTATAGGCAACACTCAAGTAAACCCCAATGTATGCTTTAAACCCCTCTCTGTATCTCTATAAATATATGTATACATATATGATATTTAACCTTGTGTGCTAAATATAATGTATTATAGATATATGTATATTGCCTATATAATTAGCATGCATGAATATATGTAAATTGTAGGTCTGATAGCTTGTATAGCATTGTGATGGTATGTGAGTGCTAGCCTAGGCTTGTTTAGGCCTAGTGAGACTTATTAGACTTGTTTGGGCTAGGAGTGGCCTAGTTGACCTAGTTTGACTAGTGTGGTTGACTAGAGTTGATCAAGTGTTGACTTTAGTCTAGTTTGACCTAGACAGCATGCAGATGCATTGCAGATTACTATTATCATCCCCTGTATACATCTTGACTTGTGTTGCTCTAACTAGGAGTCAGGTACCTCATCTCGGACAGTACATTTACTTCAGATATTCAGATACCAGGCGAGTACATTCTCTGATCATTTCATAACTTGCTTAGAATTATATTCCTGCTCTAGTTTACCTTATTTGATGCTGTCACGATATTATCACGGATTGGTACTATATGGATCCTTTCATGCGATGTTATCCCCCTCGGGAGCATCAGATACATCATGTCGTGTGTTTCATGTACATCGTGTATTCTCCGCTCTCATATTATTCATGTTTATCATGTGCTACATGCTCGTTCGTGCTCGCTCGTGTACTCTCATGTGCTATCATGTTCGGTTGTGTTTCTCATGAATCTCATGTATAACCTATACTTTATGTGTACTCATTTATGAGCCTTCATGTGAATTTAATGTGCACCCATTTATGGGCCCCCATGTGAACTTCATGTGCACTCATGTATGAGCTCTCATGTATACTTTATGTGCACCCATTTATGGGCTTCATGTGAAAACCATGTACATAACATAACTTGTTTGGATCCTTGTGTATTGATTGGGGTATGGGGGGAGTATAAATAGTCGTGTGAACAATTCCAAAGTAGTATAGCCATGTACGCCTCTTTAGTATAGCCATGTACAAATCAAGCCGTTCATATGTCGACTTTGTACTCTAAATCACTAGTCACTGGTAGCTCTCTACTTATAGTAGATATTTCTATTACAGTTCTCTCTCTGTTTACATCATGTACTTTCTTTCAGTTTCATGTATTGTACTCTCTTGCATGTTTATATTCTCTAACCTGTTATGATCTCCGTGAGATGTATTGTGCTCGCTCCCGTCCTGACTGGACCTGTTGAAAATTTTACAGAGGATGATAAGGAATCCTGCACCCCTTACTTTGGAGCTTGCCTAGATGACACTCGCGACCTGGACCCCTGGGGAGGTTCAGGCAGCTGCTGAGGATGACACCCATGCTTAGTATAGATCGCTTAGACTCTTACTTGTCTTTCTCATTGATACATTATTGTATATATTGGGAGTTGTTTCATTTGGATGTTTGTGGAGATGTTATCATAGACACTTAGTCTTTATCTGGATTGTACCTTTGTGGATTTTCTTCTCTTCATATCTATCTATCTTTATCGTATTCCACCTTAGATGTGATTGAGACTGTATTGCTATGTCATCCATTCGGAGTGTATATACTGTACAGGTACCTTATATATTGTTAGATGATTGACCTAGGACAGCGTTCTACCGCCGACACTGCAGCGTAGGCTGGGCGCTGTTACGTACTCGTACCCTCACAGTGGGTGCGAGTCGTGACAGAATCGGTTTCCGAGGCCTCGAAATACCATTCGAGGAACCACCTTGTCGACAAGTTGTCCATGACCATGCAAGTATATGCAACTTATCTAAGGAAACGTATAATGCATGATACGAAAGACTAGGTAAATAAGCCACCATTCTCATTTCGTATTGCCATATATGCCTTGAGCCAACGCTCGCATTTCTATCTGCCCAATCTAGGGTCTCAGTGTAATCCACATTCTACAACAGCACCGGTTTATAGAATGTGATTACTCAATCCTTTTTCCACATCTTTGATACTATACGTTCTCTCGGTCATAATTCAAGCACACTCACTGCCCATTTTTGGGACTTTTTATCTGTGTTACCATCTTCATCGAGCTAAGGCTCGATATACTCCCCGTCCAAGTATTTGGGACTTTTGCTTCACCTGTCATGTATTTTATTGCAACAGCACGTAAGCATACAATTCATGAAATGATTCGCAACAGTTTTTGGGTCGTGTGATTAATTATCTTTCTGGGATCCATGCAAGATAGCATTAGCAACTCAACAAGTAACATCGCATACAAATCCTTTTTATTAAGCGTGAAGCTAAAGGATCTTCGAAGGGTTCAACACTACTCACATTTATAAGACGATTCCTGTCATGATCGCATAGCCTTCCGAGCGATCATTCGCATATTCCCAATTCCAACAAGGCTTCATCGAACCACCCAGCCATCATAAGACACCGTGCGGGTTGGGACACTATATGCTCACCCCTATTTCAGCCCTGATCCTGGTATATCGACGACAATATACCGACGATGTATCAAAAATTGGGCATTTTGTGCTAGATGCATTCTGAAATAAAATAATGCATTACTAGTGTACATGCGATATATCGGTCGTGGTATACCGACGGTGCACTGATACAATTTTGTCTAGAGTCTGACATGTGCTCAAATTATGCCAACTTTATCATTTTTGACTTCTCGAGCTTCTCCGACATACGAATGACATCGTCGCTCTCTCTAGTGTTCACATAGGGTGGGAATCCACCCAACACTAACATGAACTACTTCTTCTCAATCTTTTTAGTCTTCTCTGTTCTAACTACATCTAAAACTCTAAATATGTATAAGATAAAAAAATTGGTTAAACCATTTCTAAAAGTACGTTGGAGCTTCATGTTCTACATGTTGTAATATAAAAATATTCTCAAACTGCATAGATGATGTGCAAATTTAGAAAATACATCAAATTCTAACTAATTCCACTCGAACCAAAATTATCTGACAAAAGAGATGACAGCTTGTTCTCAAAGACATTAATTTGAAATTTTGATAGTCCTGACTATATAATAGGACAATTCAGAAGTTAGATTTATCTGCCTTTAGGGCTACCAAAATTTTGAGTACATACTCAAGATTATCAGAATTTTAACAATCTTTAATAAGGGTGAGTGTTTCGTTTATTCGGTTTCAATCGAATCAAAATTGTCAAAACAGAATAAACCTAACTTCTAAAAAATTCAAAACCAGACCTAACCAAAATTACACATAACTGAAACCGAACCAAACTGATATTGTATTCGCTTTGTTCGGTTTGGCTACTTTTTATTGTTTAATGGGTTGGACCAAAAGTTAGAATTTTGGTTAGATTATATTAAAAAAAAACAATTGTTTTTATATAATTTGGTTGTATTTGAAAGTTAGACTAGTAATTAAATTACCAAAATTTGACTTTAAAATCATACATATAATTGTTCTTTTTTAAAATATACACATTCTTTAATCATAAAATATATATATTGAGAATATTTATATAATTGTATAGTTTTATTCGATTTTGAACTGACATATAAAACCAAGTAATTTTGTTTAATATTTTTAAAATCAAAACTAAACCAATTTTTTTATATATCAAACCAAATCTTTTATTCGATTCCACTATTGTTCGTCCAATATCGAATAATGCTCACCCTCATTTCTTAATATTTGAAGAATGCTAATACGTTGTCCCAAGGAAATAAATAAATAAGAGTAATATAGGAAATTAAGAAAAT
Source organism: Iris pallida (assembly GCA_029216955.1). Classification (NCBI taxonomy): domain Eukaryota; kingdom Viridiplantae; phylum Streptophyta; class Magnoliopsida; order Asparagales; family Iridaceae; genus Iris; species Iris pallida. The sequence goes on along the minus strand of JANAVB010013598.1, from coordinate 18,712,743 downwards.
TAAAGATATTTGTGACGCGGATATGAAAATGTTGTACCAATAAGACTGTCCGAATAGAAAAAGAAATTCTCCCATATTTAAGAGATCAATATTCCCCCATACAAAAATATCCCATCGGAATCCTCTCACAAATAAATAAAGAAAAAACAAAGAAGAAAGAGGTCAGGTCAGCTCTTTTCCTTCTCCAAGAAGAAAGAAGAAAGAAGACGACGGAGGAAAGAAGGAGAGTACTCTCTCTCTCTTTCTTGCTTTTGTTTTCTGACGATGGCGGAGACTCCTCTATCATGCGCACCTGTGCACGATAGCAAGGAGGAGGAGGAGGGACGGCGGCACGCGACAGGAGTGGACGCGTTCCTCTTGGAGGCGCTGGAGAACCCCCGCCATCGGCTGACCGGTTCGTGCTTCTTCTTTTTTCTTCGATCTTCCAATTTTTCTTTTTTAGTAGTTTCTTGGGATCAGAACATGCTTCGATTCGACGCGTAAACCCTAGTAAGTAACGAATCGAGTGTCGAACGAAATTTAAAGATAACGAATATGTTAAGTTTTGAGAGTTCGGTCGTTACTAGGTTCGTGTTTGGTTGGTTTTGGTTGGGTACGAATTTGATTTGGATCTGGGAAAAAAATAGATGGCGTGTCCGTGCCGTGCCGTGCTGCGTCAGACACGTCGGACACGATACAGACACTAGGAGCAGGCTAGGAAGAAATATGTTCTTGTTCTGTGTCCTTGCGGTTTAGGTTTGGAGAAATCCCTGTTTCTTTGACGAGGGTTTAGCGTGGACATGGATAACGGCCACCAACGCTTGCTACGTCTTAACCACCACGATTCGCGCTAAAAATATATGCCATGTCCCTGTCATGCCGTGCCGTGTCGGACGACGCTTGCTACATCTTAACCACAATTTGCCTTTTCATGTTGGTTTTAGTTGGGTACGTGCGGAAGCGTTTGCCAACCCATCTGATCAAAACCAACTCCCGTCTAACGGACACCAAGCACAAGATGAAGACAAGTATATGGCGGTGACGTATGTCACCTAGACAAATTCCAACCTTTAATAACTCATATGAAATTACAAGATTGACAGAACTCACGTTTAACCCTTTGCCCTATTAGGTTCAACCCCCTCACCACCCTCAAGAAAAAACAGAAGATTATAATTGAGATCACTCATCAACCCGTAGCAATCTCCCTAACTGAAGTTGACGACTCCTCGATTAGATCTTCTTTCTTCTGTCTTGGATGACGAATTCCTAATAGCAAAGTACGGACTTTCTCTTAGATTTTCTTATGGATTGCCCTAATAAGTTCAACCCCCTCATTACTCTCGAGAAGAAAAAACAGAAGATTACAATTGATATCACTCACCAATCCGTAGCAATCACCATAACCGAAGTTGACGACTCCTTGATTAGATCTTCTTTTTTCTGTCTTGGATGACGAAGTCCTAAGAGCAAAGTACGAATTTTTTCTTAGATTTTTTTATGGACGAGCACCCCGAATCTCCACTTTGTCCCTCCACCCTTACCTCATATAAATAAGATGCGGAACCTAATTTTAGGGTTAGAAAACCCTAAAACTAGTCGACCATCAGATCTGGCCGTCCACCAACAACCAACAGTGTAGATTATATCCTATCACCAATTATGGACGTCCAAGTATGGTCAAATTAAATATTCGATACAAATTTGTAAATCTAATTAAATCAGATATTTAATATAGAATTCCAAATCATATCAAATTAATTTTTTTTACCATATTTGGGCTCCAAAATTTGCTCTTACCAAATTCAGACTTTACTCCAACAATCTCCTTCTCCAGTCTGATGATAGGGTGTTGATCCTATGGCTCCTCAACTGTATGTCTGTCGTCCCGTGACAGAGTTCCTGCTCCCCCATGCCACTGATCTTCCATCATCTGAGCTGTTTTGTATTTTTCTTGGTCTCCAGCTCCTCGACCATCACGTCGACGCTAGCTGCCATGCGTAGCACCTCCTGCACTATTGAGATCCTGTCGATATCAATGACACGACCAAGACCGGAGTCTCTGACTATCGGTCTCATTGTAAGTACCGGCTGCTTGTCCTCGACTTCCGTCTTCCACCGAAAAGTGTTAACATTTCGACTAGCTTCTTCAGCCTTTGCTGGTCCAACCAAGCGGATGGTACGGTTGTCACGAGATTCGAACTCCCGAACCTGTCCACCTTCGTGTCTGAACTTGAAGCTCCCCCATACACATGTTTCCTTGAGCAAAACATCATGCACTGTGCATGTCGTCGATGACCCACAACTCTCTCTGAACTGTGTGAATGATGATGCTCTCGTCTCAGATTGAGTTTGCTCCAAACCTTGATCTCCTCCCTGGCTTCGAATTGCTGAAATCAATGTCGCTCTGTGAAGCTTTGGAAAACCACGTGTCGCCAAAACTTGATCCGTAAAGCAACCTCCACTTGGAGACCGACCATCTGTCATAGGATCGACAGACTGACTCTCAATCTTTGACTCATCACCATCTTTCGCTTTGTCTCGACGAACTGAATCCTCCATATCCCTCAAAGCATCTAGAAGCCCCTCAAGTTCTCGACGATCCACCTCCTGTCGAACACCCCTTGAGCCTCCATCCGGTGTCTGTGGTCTGCCTGTACAGCTCGACGGCTTGAGCATATACATGCCACAACACAAATCTTTCCGAGTCGGCTGTTGGGAATCCTTCGCAAGCATCCAATCTTTGTCCCCAAGCATACTGCGACAACCATCATCTGCAGCTTCTGTACCGAAATCAAGTTGTAGTGCAAACTCGGTACATGTCGCACAACCCTAAGAACGAGCTTCTCACCAAACTTCGTTGTTAAGTGCACATCACCGATGCCTACAATTGCAGCCGTCCCCTTGTTATCCATCTTCACACGTCTAAACCTGCCGCCGCGGTATGATGTGAAGATCCTCCTATGTGGAGTGGCGTGATACGACGCTTCCGTGTCCATGACCCGGTCGCCATCATGACACATGCCACAAGGTTCCTGTGCGTCGATCGCTGCGATGATATCTCCAAACGTCGTGAAATCCTCCTGATCGATCTTGCATTTGGCCTTCTCAGCTTTGAGCTTCATACAATTCCTCTTGATATGACCCCTTTCGTCACAGTGATAGCAGCCCTCCTTGCGGTCCACCAAGATTCCGAGAACTCTTCCCTGTCCTCGCCTGTGACTTGGATCTTCCCTTCTCGTAGGAAACCACCAAAGCGGACTCCTGCGACGATTCCACTTGCTTGTGCTAGACCTCATTCAATAAGCTACTTTTGACTGCCTCCATCGTGACTTCATCATGCGCAGAGTTGCTCACTGACACCACCAACGTCTCCGAACTTTTCGACAGAGAACTCAAGAGCAGTAGGGCCTGAAGCTCATCATCAATCACCATCTTCATCGCAGACAGCTGATTGATGATACCCTGAACCTCGTTCAGATGTTGAGCCACTGGGACACCCTCCGTGTACTTTGAGTTGACGAGTTGGCGAATGAGAAACGCCTTGTTGTCAGCCGTCTTTCATTCGTACACTGAATGCAACTTCTTCCACAATGTTTTTGCCGAACTCTCCATGAACATGTGGTGAAACACCGAGTCGTCCTGCCATTGGCGGATGAATCCAACGGCCTTCCGATCCAGTCGTTTCCAGTCTTCAGCAACTTTTTTCGATAGCTTTGCGCTGTCGCCCTCCAGCGGACCATGAAAGTCCTTGTACCAGAGTAGATCCTCCATCCTTGGCTTCCAAATCGCCCAGCTCCCACTGTGAGGGTGATTATATGAGTGTTCATCTGCTCCATAGACATGGTTGCCAGAGCCCCCAAAGTTCTGATACCAATTGTTGGCGCGTGCGAAAGCGTTTGCCAACTCACCTGATCAAAACCAACTCCCGTCAAACGGACACCAAATACAAGATAAAGACAAGTATATGGCGGTGACGTACGTCACCTGGACAAATTCCAACATTTAATAACTCAGATAAAATTACAAGATTGACAGAACTCGCGTTGAACCCTTTGTCCTAATAGGTTCAACCCCCTCACCATTCTCAAGAAGAAAAACAAAAAAATTACAATTGAGATCACTCACCAACCCGTAGCAATCTTCCTAACCAAAGTTGACGACTCCTCAATTAGATTTTCTTCTTCCTTCTGTCTTTGATGGCGAAATCCTAAGAGCAAAGTACGGACTTTCTCTTATATTTTCTTGTGGACGAGCACCCCGAATCTCCACTTTGTGCCTTCCCTTTGTGCCTCAACCCTCACCTCATCTAAACAAGATGAGAAACCTAATTTTAGGGTTAGAAAATCCGAAAAGTAGTCTACTATTAGATCTGACCGTCCACCAATAACCAACGGTGTAAATTATATCCAATCACCAATTATGGACGTCCAAATATGGTCAAATTAAATATTTGATACAAATTTGTAAATCTAAGTAAATCAGATATTTAATGTAGATTTTTAAATCATATCAAATTAAATCTTTTACCATATTTGGTCTCTAAAATTTGCTCTTACCAAATCCAGACTGGACTCCAACACTTATTGTCGGATTGTATCTCGTTTCCGGTTGAACGCTCAAATGAGGGGTGACAATAGAGTTGGTAATTTAGTCCTACATCGGATAGGAGGTGGGATTATATGGTATAGATAATTTGGATTGGTTCAGGCCTTACAGGAGAATTCTCTTTTAAGGCATATGAGCCCAATTCAATATCGTACCTCATGGACCAACTCCGGTTCGGGTCACACCGCGTTCCCAACAAGTGGTATCAGAGTCCATGGTTACGGGGCTTGTTTGGACGACTTTAATTGGTTCGAGACATATGGTGCTGAACGTTCATGTGTATAATCGGATTATATAGGCTCTTCTCACGGTGGAGTAGGAGCATCAACTACACGAATTGGCTTCAAAAGGTGGGTTTGACGCACCTAAGGTGGAGCAAGACGTTGTGGTTGGCACACAATGGTGGTATGGATGAACGTTTCGGTTTGGTTCTGTAGTTGAACGGATTAAAATAACAATATGTTGGATCTCCTGGGTGCTCAGTTGGCGGAAACGAATAAAGATAGCAGGAGTGCTAAGGTTGTTCGGCTGGCGGGAACGAACAAAAGGTAGCGGGGGTGCTAAGGTTATTCGGTTAGCAGGGACGTACAAATGTAGTAAGGGTGCTAAGGTTATTCAGCTAGCGAAAACGAGCTAAGGTAGAGATTGTTGGATTGTATCTCGTTTCCGGTTGAACGCTTAAATGGGGGGTGACAATGGAGTTGGTAATTTAGTCCTACATCGGGTAGGAGGTGGGATCATGTGGTGTAGATAATTGTGATTGGTTCAGGCCTTACAGGAGAATTCTCTTTTAAGGTATATGAGCTTAATTCAATATCGTACCTCATGGTCCAACTCCGGTTCGGGTCACACCGCGTTCCCAACAATTTAGGGGATGTTAGTCATTGGGGGTTTTGTTGTTGAACAATTTAGGGGACGTTAGTCATTGTTACTTACGAATTATCGTAACATTTTCATTTCAGCTACTTGTTTTCGGGATGTTTATTGATCGTGCAACATTCTGACCTAGGTTTTGCTGGTTACTTGTAATGATTTCCTCTCAATTTGGAGGGTACTCTACCATCATACAATGCAGCAACATGTTCATTACCAAATTTATTTTCAATAAGCATTTAGCCTTGAATACAAGGGTCCATGTTTGTAGTATGAAATAATATTGTACGGACATGATAGTGTTGTTTGTTTTAGTGTCAAGTATCAGAAGTGTTGTGTGGAAGTAGTCGTCTTCATTCTCACTATATATATATATATATATATATATATATATATATATAGTTGGGGGAGAGAGAGAGAGAGAGAGAGAGAGAGAGAGAGTGTAAAAGAAAACTAGTAGCGGGCGGCCCCAACCCGAAGCAGATTTACATATATAACAAATATCAAGTTTATCACATGTCTGTGTTAAAAGTTTGGATGCTCTATCAATTTTAGATAAAACAAGACTCAACAATATATCATAAGTAAATTCAGTGTGACAGTCATGGACATGGACTTATGGCCAACAAAAGTCCAATCACTATGTTTTAGTACGAAATTATGGGTCCTGAGCTATAATTGTTTCTGCTTTCTATAACTTGATAGATTATCTGAACACCTTCGACCTAAGTATGTGTTAGAATGTGTTCAGGTGGCAATAAGGTACTAAATCATGCGGTAATAGAGGCTAGATACCACACATAAATTTGGCTAAAAAGAAAGCATTTCTTTATTTTTACATGAAACATGGCAGTTGTGATGTGTTTACCATCTTGCTCTTATTGTCCAACATGTAGTTGCAAATTTAACCTATAACCGGCGTGAAACTTTCATTCCATGGTTCATCTGATTGGCCTCCGTCTACTGTTACATATTTAGTATAACACAAAAATCGAGCTGATTGTTTAGTCAACATAGTATAGGTTGATTTTTTTTTTTTAATATTTAGACATCCCATATACCTATTTCTTGTATCATTGTACATAGACATGTCTTTCACCCAAACAATTGATTTTCTAAGTGATGTGGCAAGCTCCTCTTTAATTAGCATGTCAATTCTTAATGGCAATTTATTTTGAAACTAATATTTTTCTTTGATTTGTAGTTCTGCGGATGGAGTTGGATATTCAAAAATTCATGCAGAATTGTGACCAGAAGCAGTTTGAATTCCAGCATTTACCAACTTCTTACCTCAGGTGCGCTGCACATCGTGTTGCGCAACACTATGGTTTACAGACTATGGCACTAGACAACGCCGTAGATGGTTTCAGCAGCAGAGTAGTTGCAATAAAAACACCTGAAAGTAGGTTTCCAGCTGTTTATTTATCAGCTGTCCCAACAAAACAGCCAGAAAAAGAGAAGAATGAACACGTGAAGATTGTTATTCGTCCTAGGCCAGGCAATGCTTCATTACATGGTATTGAAAGTGGGACCAGAAAAAGTCCTGCAAGAACTGTTGAAGAGCGGAAGGAGGAATATGATAAAGCTCGGGCTCGTATATTTAGTGGTCATTCCAGTCCAGAAGTAGAAAATCCTTCGTCTGTAGATGCAGTTGATGCAAGAAAGGTGTGTTTAAACAGATACGAGCAGGAATGTTACAGGGCCGTTCCTGCAATTAAGGATCATGAAAAGATTGTCAATAAAGATGGTGCTTCAACGGTTGCCATTTTTAGGGACAGGGAGAAGGACCAGACTGATCCGGACTATGATCGAAGTTATGATAGGTACCTTTCCTCGTATATTAGTTTTTTTATTTGGACTTCCTCCAAGGAATTAAATGGTTCTTAACAAAATGAAGCTTATACCTTTGTAGGTACGTTAGAGCATTTGTTCCCACCCATGATTTCAGCTTGAGAGCTTGCAGTGTTCAACCTTCATTTTTGCAATATGAGCCAGTCTTTCATCAGCTGGATCAGTTTCCTAGGACACACCAGACTTCAGTGAGATACATGACATCAGAGTCGCCGGTGACCCCATTCTCTGCTGTTGGATGCAATCATACCTCTCCAGATGCTGCCTATATGCAATGGCCTAGTCCTGCCATGATGTATGCTCATTCCTATGACCATTTCAGACATGCAATTTACCAGGTAAAAATGCAGTGTTTTTACGTGATTACCCAGGGTTACTGACGAGCTATTCTTGAGCTAAGCTTGGCCTAGTTTTGATTCAACTCTTTAATTTTCTTGGCTAAAGGGATGTGATCTGAATGCTTGCTTTTAATCTAGGCCTACCCAATCAATGACCTCAGAGTTTTTATTGTTGATTATAAACTGTTTTAGCAAAATCAAGGCTTTGACGAAGCCGAGGCAAAAAGAAGTTAGGTGGATAGAAACATTTAACTTTGATGCTGCATAAGTTTTCTATATATGTAGTTAAAGCTGATATGAGGCCACCCTATACCAGGTGGGTTCTTTTACTAAGGTGTATCAGGTTGCAACTAGATATGCAAACAAACAGAATGTTGTATATAAATTTGGACATCCCATGTAATTCTTTCAAATATGAATATAACAAGTGTTTGCTGGTAACCGACATTGTACATATATGAAGTTACAAACTTATCTCAATACTTATTATGTTAGCGTGATGGTGACAAACTAGTTAACAGCTTAAAAATTACACCCAGTGTCTTAAACTTATTTTAAGTAGGTCCAGACACTCTTAAAAAAAGGCATTGAATCTTAGGTTGCACTAAATTTCCTCACTAATTTTTTTGTCCTAATCACAAATAGCCGCTATAAATATTTAATATTGTCCACCTTGTATATCATCGAGTTTTGCTATATAGATATTAAATCCATTATAAATTCGAGTATTCTAAATGACTGATTGTCCACCTTGTATATCATCGGATTTTGCTATATAGATATTAAATCCATTATAAATTCGAGTATTCTAAATGACTGATTGCTTCTTCTTTTTCGCAGGCCCCAGTCTATCACCAACCCTTGAGTACTGAACACTGGCAAAATCATTGAATAACAGGTGTATGTCCACTCTGTATCGCTTAGATCTCATAGACAAATACCTTGTGTATGTTCAATTCAGAAAACTGTGGGAGTAGCAAGGAAATATATTTTGGTTGATTATCTGGCTTTACTTTTTGACTGTGTAATGGATAACTTGATATTTCTCTTGGTAATACAACTTATGCGTGGGAAAAAATATTAATTTCTATCTTGTCAATTCAGTGGAAAATCCGGTATAAGAAATTGGGTGATTACTGAGAGGCTGATGACAGAATTGGTTGTCATTGGGTTCTATCTGGACCTTCAGGCCTATAGTCCTTTTATGTAACCAAATTGTTGTTCTCATGTGCCCTACATATTTTTTTTTTGATGACCTTGTTTCCCAAACATGTGTATATATGTCCAGTTCCTTCAATTCTTGCAACTTGTTGAGGAATGAAAGCTTGTGCATGCTGTCATGCAACTAGCTAGGGTGTGTTGAGGTGTTTGTTTCTGGGTGACTACATACATTTGCTTGATCCAGTTGCAACTACATACATTTTGCTTGTTTCTGTTGCTTGCATGTGTCGTCTGTTAACTGTATCAATGAAGAGAAAAAGAAAACATTCTTCTGGGTTAGTTAGATGTTGATTATAATGTTGTTGTACACAGGTTGGGCAATCCAATGGTTGAGAGTCATGAGACCCACAACACAATAAAGAGCTCTCTGAGGGCATGAAATGCGAATCTGGACGCTAATGTTTATGTTAGATTCTTCTGTCGAGTAAACTCCAATCAATTCTCGATTGAAGCAAAAAATTTCTGGAAGCAAATTCAACCATATTTGAGGGTTCAATATGATTATTGTTACTTCAGCCAACACACAAAAGATGATACTTTACCATTGTAGAGCGGCCTTTTGCTAAATGTTGATGGAGAAACTAAGATGTTGGTTAAGAGAAATATACGAGATCCCAGACATTGATTGTTCGCGGCTAAATATGAATCGAGATGAAACCTTTATGAAGCCTTTAGTAAAGATCCCATCTTATGTCTAATATGCGGGACAAAATTGTTATGTCTAATATATTTCCATGAGTTGCCCTCGTTTCATAGTTGAGTTCGTTCGCATCTGTATCGTATTTCGTGGATTAACATCTCAAAGTTCTTTGATGGGCATAATGAAATCATCTAGGTAGCAACTATCAAACCAATAAAACAAAAGTTAGCGAGCAAGGGTTTGTAGGTCCATTACCGTCAGGCTCCGGGCTGAAAAGACCTAATAGAGTCATCCCAACTCTAAGAGCCTGACTGAAAAGACCTAATAGAGTCATCCCAACTCTAAGACAGGAGATACTAACTGGACGAGAATTGAAGGGTGTTCTACCACACACTCTCCCCAAATATAGACTACATACATGGTAGTACGTTCTTGGAAAGATAGTAGATCACTACATGAGAACATCAAAAATGACGAACTAAGAATTGACCATATTATAAATGGTTTTTTTTAGGGGCACCTCATTTTCTACTAGGGGACAACCCAAAATTTTTTTGAAAAATTTACAAGTTTGCCATTGTGTTTTTTTACTAGGGGGGCAGCCCAAAAAAACGTATAAAACCCAACTCCATTTTATTTCATCTCTCTCTTTCTTCTTTTCCTACTTCTCTTCCTCCACTTTTTTTTTTTCTTCTACTCATATAAACCTATATCTAACCTAACCTAGGTGAAATTGTCCCCCAAACAAAAATCGTTGAAGATTTTTGGTAGAATACAGTGTCAATCACTTCTCTCATTTATTTGTAAGTCGTCGAATTTATTTTCGTGTTATATTTTAAGTTTTAACCTAAATTTTACATATAAAAGTGGAAATTTTTGTTTAATGTAGAAAGAAATAGATAATGGATCAACCCGGACCATCAAATGCTGGATATTATCCTCCCAACACTTCCGAAGAACACTTTGACGCATCGGAAATCATCGTGGTAACTACATTTGAACTTTACGTGGAGTGGAAAATTGTATTTCGACACAGAGGACTGCCATAAGTGTGGCAGTCCCTCACATATATAGGACTGCCACAACCTGGGCAGTCCTACACTAAGTGAGGGACTGCCATATTTGTGGCAGTCCAGTGAATGTGAGGGACTGCCCAATCTCTGGCAGTCCTCTGTAGGAATGTGTGTTATTTGTATATCACACCAATATGTGATTTTTCTTTTAGTACTATCTAACTAGTTAATCCAGATTTATATATATATAACCCAAATATGAACATTGATCCAAATGGACAATGTTACTTTGAAGTGTCTCAACTTGTGACCAAGAACAAACTTCTATATAAATAATAATACAGACTCCTCTATAAATAATAATACGCTTTATTTAGTTGTTTAGTTTTGACTTTTAACTTCTATTGTAGGACTTTCGATCTTCCGAGGTTGCGGTACATGCTCCAATTGCAATTGATGTAGGGCATTTATTTTCGACCGATCTTTCGTTTCCATCAAGCGACGATGCGGTACAATGGTGTCGAGAAGTTGGAAGGGAAAACAAGTTGGTTCTAGTGATATCCAGATCGGCCCGAAATCGACTGAGTATCAATGTGTTATATGGAGGACCACTTTTGTATACATTTTGGCATTTTGGTTATAGAGGACCACTTTTGTATACATTAAACTATGAAATATGAAGTCCAATATATGTTTCTTACTTTTATCCATATGTTATATGTGTTTTATGTGCTTATCTGGGTGTTATACATGTGTGTTTTGTGTGTTTGACTGAGTATTATACATGTGTGCTAAAAATTATCAGAGGACTGCCACAACCAGGGCAGTCCTTCACATGTGTTGGACTGCCCTGGGTGAGGCAGTCCTAGCTGAAATGTTCTATGATCTAGTCACAGAATATTTCATCTAGGACTGCCACACCCAGGGCAGTCCAACACATGTAAAGGACTGCCCTGGGTGTGGCAGTCCTAGATGAAATATTCTGTGACTAGATCACAGAATATTTCAGCTAGGACTGCCACACCCAGGACAGTCCAACACATGTGAAGGACTGCCCTAGTTGTGGCAGTCCTCTGATGGTTAAAGAAAAGTAGAAAACTTCCTTAGGTTACTATTAATAATCAGATGAACGCTCCTCCATGCATGAAAACTCAGATCCTGATACTGGCATATGTAAGTCTTCAATAAATGTTGTCCATTTCCAGCAACTTTTCCTTGATGACCCATATCCCCTATTAACCGACAGATGCTGCAACTTTTCCTTGTTGACCCATATATATATATATATATATATATATATATATATATATATATATATATATATATATATATAAGCCCTTGTTTGGAAAGGGGCTAACGTCATAAAATTTGTCCCATAGTTTCATATCTATGCTTGCTTATACTTTTAATAGTTGATCCATCTCTTCACTGTCTGCACAGTGCCACAGGGTAATTTAGACAGCTGTTCCCTTTCATCTGTTATTTCTTTACTTGTTATATTGATGCACAAGTGTAGTAATTTTGGTCCATTAGAATCCTTGTCTTACTTTCTAATGGCTTTGCTTGATTTTCTTGAATCTTCATATGCTTTGAGTCAGCGGTCTATGATGGACTATCAGCATACTTGGTGGTGATTATGCTTCCAAAATTATTTTGATGCACAAGTATGGTAATTTTGCTCCATTACAATCCTTAAGTGACGTCTTATATTCTAATGGTTTGGCCTGATTTTCTTGAATCTTCATATGCTTTGAGTCAGCGTTCTTTGGTTGATATAAGCATTCTTGCTGGTGATTATACCTTCTAAAATGATGAGTTTATCAAGACAATGATAAATAATAAAGAAAGAACTCCTAAACCTATCTAAGTTAGGTCTCAGATAAATAATAAAGAAAGAGTCTCCACAACAAGAGTTTGTGTTTCTTGATTGCTTTTATTGAAGAATATAGGGATTCTTCTAAGAAGGTTCATTATCAGTGACACAAGCAAGTGGGAAGACAATTTATGAAGAAAATATAAATAGCAACATTGAATATCACTGATACATTTTCCGAACTACAGGGCGCTTGGAAAGAAACATCTAGAAATTTGGACATTTTATTTCCGTTTTAAGTAATATAGATTAAGAACTTAGAATGCAAGATATACACACGATCCTTTTATTTCCATTTTATTTCCGTTTTCAGTTAGGACTGCCACACCCAGGGCAGTCCTTCACATGTGTTGGACTGCCCTGGGTGTGGCAGTCCTAGATATAATGTTTTGTGATCAGTCATGGAAACAAGGACTGCCACAGTCCTGGCAGTCCTATATTGAAAGAGGACTACCAGGACTCTGGCAGTCCTTGTTTACATGTGAACTGCCACATGCTTGGCAGTCCTACTGTACTCAGGGCCGACAGACGAACGTCTCGCTAGTTTGTCGTTTTCTAGGGTTAGGGTTTGAAGAAAAATTGTGGGTTTGTCGTGTTCGAAAATGTCATTCATAAACCCTAAAGAGATTCTAAACCTAAATTATCAAAAGTTTTTAGAGAATTAAAACTATTCTAGGGTTTCGAATAGAATGTAGAAAATTATAGAATAAATTAGGGAAGAACGATTTCTTCGACTTGCGTGTCATCTGTCGAATGTAGGAGTGTTCTTGAAAAAAATTTGGTGGAGGAATTATGATTAGAGTGGTGGAGGAGAATTTTCTAGGGTTTAGGGAGAGGGAGAGAGAGCTCTTCTTCTTTTTCTTTTGGAGGAGAGAGAGAGGAAATGATGAAATGGGAAGGAAATGTGAGTTTGGGGGGTTGGGCTGTCCCCTAGTAAAATTTGGGCTGCCCCCTAGTAAAATCTCCACCAAATGGGCTGCCCCCTAAGTAAGGGCTGCCCCCTAGTAAATGTTGAGGTGCCCCTAAAAAAAACCTTATAAATCAATTACATAAGAGAACTCTTGTTCAAGTTCACGACATAGTGTTGAGGCCATTGAAGTCAGTCTATGTGTGAGCCCACTTACTAATAGGGTTACGAACGAAAAAGACAAAAAAAATTGTTTTGTTAATAGAATCAACACCATTATCTCTCTCTCTCTCTCTCTCTCTCTCTCTCTCTGAAGATTGTCTAATTTTCCAAAGCTCCAAAGGGCATGCAAGAATAAAGAGTATTAGGTCAACAAGAAATCTTGCTTTCATTTTCATTCTTTCTTTGTTGAGACTGAAATGGACAATCTTTTGAAAAGGGGTAGGTAGTTTGCATGCATACAAAATTGATTCATGAAAGGCGGTGTGCTCCTTTCCTTTCATGCATTTCTTAATAAAATGATAGTTTTTTCAAATGAATTTTGAGTCCATAGTTTAGGGGATTTACTACCTTCCACTCGCCAACATAGGATGAATATTATTTAGGATGTAGTGAAGTCAATTTCCATCAAGCAAGTGGGTAAAAAAGGGGGAAGATGAGTTGTCACGATAGAAAAGAAAATTTACTATAACTAACTAATGTTTCTTCTAAAACAACATATATCCTCCACACTTTAACAATGTTTGATAGATTACCCAACCCCGAGAAATCTGAGTTATTTGTGGGGGTTCAGTCCATTAGCTGATATTCGTTTACTCACTCAGATAGTAATTGTGTTTTTTTTAGTATGCATCACACACCTCATGTAGATATAGCTTTCAACAATGTAGAATACATTATGAGAGATGTTGAAGGGGTTGATTGCTCCAATTATATGCATGCTAATTGAGAAAATATGTTTCCTCGTTTTGTTTGACCTTAATATTTTTCGTGGATTAAAGTCGGAGAGTTCCGGGATTGGAGTATTCTACAAAAAATTACCAAGATACATCGATTGTTCGTGATCCAGTCTTTTGCATTTATTTTTATTACTTACAATATCGTCATTTGTGCTTTTGTTTTCAAAATTTTATTCACACCCCTCTAGGTTTGACTTCAATATGAATATCAAAGAAAACCACGAACCGAAGCATTTGGCAGTTCTTAAGTGATATGGTGAGTTAATGATAATGAAGTCTTATATATTTCCCTTATCGTTCTTATTATTTTTCGTGCAGGTGGACTAAGAGATAGGATTGGAAACAACATGACAGAAAGACTGGGGGACCTTTGTTTTAATACTCTCAAAGAATTGATAAATCTAAAAATAGCAAACTGACGAAATATATGTTATTATAATAATTCAAAAAATTACACCCACATATGTCCTATGTGCGGGACATCGACTCAAATAGGATAGAGCGAGTCTTCCTTATAGAAGGATTCTCGACACCATTCGTTGAAGTGACTTGTTTCTTTTAAGAAAAAGATATAAGGCACACCACGGACTGCTACTAAGAACCTAACATAAGAACTTTTTAAAAAAGGTGCAAAATCAACTGTCACTCTAATTTAGAGAAGTTGACGACTCCAACATCTTAGACGATAGGGTGGCGTAGGAAGAGCATCCAGGCACAGCTGATATGACCCAGTTGTGATAGTGACATCGGTAGCACGGGATAGTTTTAGTAGGCAAAACAAAATTTACAATATGATAAGGAGATCGACAAAAAGATAATTTGATGTAGTTATTACCAGGTTTGTACCAAAAGGCGTAGCAACACACTCATCCGGAAAAAAAAAATCTAGGAAGTGACAAGTCAACTACAAAAGCAACAAAAGATGGTCAAGTAGATAACAGTCATGCAATCAAATACCAGTGAAATTTCATTTCTAAGGAAGCGAGAGATAAAGTCACAAAGGCAAAGGATGTAGGAGGAGGAGGGATAATCAGGAAACAAGAAATAAAAACAATCAACAAACTGTCCATAACGGAAGCAGAAAAGAAAAAGGTAATAGTCAGTGTTCAAAAATGTTTTCCCAATACAATGACCATCATCATTGCGAAGGGGAAAAAAAAAGATAACTACCTAAAGAAGCTGAGAAACGAGTTCCGGGATGAAGTGCAACTAGATGTCCAGTCCAGAGTCTCCAGACCATTCTTGGTTGCCCTACCAGAATATATTTTCAAAGAAGACAACATTTAGTTGACATTAGTATATACAGAAAATGAAAGGGGATGCGTGGTACTTACATCTCCAGATTAGGCGTAGACATATTCAATTCTCTAAGATTCTTAACTCAGTAATGCTGCTTAATTTGTCTATTATCTAGTCTCTGTCATCTAAATAACTGCAAAATAATTAATATAATAACAAGCTAATGGCTCAAAATGTTAAGTGGGTCGGGCTGGTCAAACCTGGGTTGGACTGACCCGGACCCAGTCAACGCCCAGGACCGGCCCAGTCCACCAACATTTCGAACCGGGCTGGTTTTGTTCCCCGCAGATCCGAGCCCGGTCTAGTTGTCCAACCGGGTCGGACATGGTTTCATCTCTAGAACCAGTTCGACCCCAAAACCCCCTCCCATCCGTTTTTTAAACCTAGGGGGGAGGGGGTATATTGGTCAAATACCCCCAACATCCATTACATAATTGGTGTTCTGCTTTGATACCATTTGTCGGGAACACAGTGTGACCCGAACCGGAGTTGGCTCACGATGTGCGATATTGAATTGGGCCCATATGTCTTAAAAGAGAATTCTCATATAAGGCCTGAACCAATCACTGTTATCTACACCACATGATCTCACCTCCTACCCGATGTGGGGACTAAATTACCAACTCTATTGTCACCCCTCATTTGAGCGCTCAACTGGAAACGAGATATAACCCAACAATCTCCACCTTGCTACATGTGTCCTTTCTTGCTAGCCGAACAACCTTAGCACTCTTTGCTACTTTTTTTATTCGTTCCCGCCAGCCGAGCACCAAGGAGATCCAACAGATTGTCATCTCGATCCGTTCGACCATAGAACCAAACCTGACACGTTCATCCACACTATAATTGTGTGCCAACCACAACGTCTTACTCCACCTTAGGCTCGTCAAACCCACCTTTGAAGCCAATTCGTGTAGTTGATGCTCCTACTCCACCTTGAGAAGAGTCCGTATAATCCGATTATACACATGAACTTTCAGCACCATATGTCTCGAAACAATTAGAGCCGCCCAAACTAGCCACGTAAACATGGGCTCTGATACCAATTATTGGAGTCCAGTCTGAATTTGGTAACAACATACTTGTGGAATCCAAATCTTATTAAATATTTGATTTGATTTGATTTGGATGTCCATAATTGGTGTTGTACTATTTTAGATATAATAGGATTCTTATTTTAGGACATCCTATTATGATCAAAAATAGGATAATTGATGGACTATTTTAGGTGTAATAGGATTCTTATTTGAGGGCTTCCTAATTAAGAAATCATATTATGACCTAAAATAGGATTTTTTTTCATCCTATATATATGGGGTGAGGGTGGAGGCACAAAGAATAAGCACAAAAGTAAAGATTTGGGGTGCTTGTCCACAAGAAAATCTAAGAGAAAGTCCGTACTTTGCTCTTAGGATTTCGCCATCCAAGACATAAGGAAGAAGAAGATCTAATCGAGAAGTCGTCAACTTCGGTTAGGGAGATTGCTACGGGTTGGTGAGTGATCTCAATTGCAATCTTCTATTTTTCTTCTTGAGAGTGGTGAGGGGCTTGAACCTATTAGGACAAAGGGTTCAACGTGAGTTATGTCAATCTTGTAATTTCATCTGAGTTATTAAAGGTTGGGATTTGTCCAGGTGACGTACGTTACCGCCATATACTTGTCTTCATCTTGTGCTTCCTGTCCGTTAGACGGGGGTTGGTTTTGGTCAGGTGGGTTGGCAAATGCTTCTGTACGCGCCCAACAATTGGTATCAGAGCAAAGGTTTGATTCGTTCTGGTCTAATACCCAACAATTGGTATCAGAGTTTTGGAAGTTCTAGCAACCATGTCTTCGGAACAGATAAACACTCGTATGATCACCCTCACAGGAGAAAACTGGGCAATTTGGAAGCCAAGGATGGAGGATCTACTCTAGGGCAAGGACTTACATGGTCCATTGGAGGGCACAGCGCAAAACCAACGAACAAAACTGCTGAAGACTGGAAACGACTGGATAGGAAGGCTGTTGGATTCATCCGCCAATGGTTGGATGATTCGGTGTTTCACCACGTGTCCATAGAGAGTTTGGTAACAGCATTGTGGGAGAAGCTGCATTCGCTGTACGAAAGAAAGACGTCTCACAACAAGGCGTTTCTTATTCGCCAACTCGTCAACTCGAAGTACACAGAGGATGCCCCAGTGGCACAACATCTGAACGAGGTTCAAGGTCTCATCAATCAGCTGTCTGCGATGAAGATGGTGATTGATGATGAGCTTCAGGCCTTACTACTCTTGAGTTCTCTATCCAAAAGCTGGGAGACGTTGGTGGTGTCGGTGACCAACTCCGTACCTGATGGAGTTGTCACGATGGAGGCAGTCAAAAGTAGCTTGTTGAATGAGAAGGTCCGACGCAAGCAAGTGAAATCGTTACAGGAGTCCGCTCTGGGGACTTCCTACGGAAAGGGAAGACCCAAGTCACAGGCGAGGACATGGGACTTCTCGGGATCTTGCGATTGTGGACCGCAATAAGGGCTGCTATTACTGTGGCAAAATGGGTTATATCAAGAGGAACTGCATGAAGCTCAAAGCTGAGAAGGCCAAAGGCAAGGATGATCAGGAGGATCTCACAGCAGTGGAAGATATCATCATCGCAGCGACCGACACAGGAACCTTATGACATGTGTCATGATGGCGACTGGGTCATAGACACGGGGGCATCATATCATGCCACTCCACATAGGAGGATCTTTACGTCACTACCAGAATAAGTCATTTTAGCGACGCCTAAAGACATCGCTAAAACGCCTAAAGACGTCGCTAAAATATTTTAGCGACGTCTTCCTCTTGTCGCGGAAACCTTAGTCGCTGTTTGGAAAGACGTCGCTGATCGTCGCCAACACCGACGTTTACCGACGCAAAATTACGTTGGTAATATACCGACGTTTACCGTCGTTTCGTCGATGAAATAGCGACGTTTATGATGTCGCTATACGTCGGTATTTCCTGGAAAAATTACCGACGCTTACGATGTCCATATGCGTCGGTATATCCTGGGAAGTATTACCGACGTTTTGTGATATCGCTATACGTTGGTATATCCTGAAAAAATGAGGTAAAATCCTGGAAAAGTTACCGACGTCTACCAACGCATATCGACGAAAATGACGTCGCTATACGTCGCTAAACTGGCAATATATGCCAGTTTAGCGACGTCTACCGACGCGTTTTGACGTCGAAAAGCGTCGGTAAACGTCGGTAAATTTAAAAAAATAAAAAATAAATAAATTATTGTATGTAGTTTTCTCCATAGAATTATTTTCTTCCTGCAGTTTAATAAATAATACTGAAACACAATACACAAGCATATTTTATCCCTAGGTTCGCCGACCCCTTTGGTGGAACACTCAACACTGGTAAATTAACATCCAAATGAAACGAATAACAACATAAAATAACCAAAGTCCACACAACATATATAAACCAATATCCAAATTTTCATGGGTCTACACAACCAATAACCAATGTATCTACGCAACCAACAAACAAGTGTCACAAACAAATAAGTGTCACAAACAAATAGTAAACACAAACAAGTACTCAAACACTCAATACAAACAGTCCTAACTAGTACTACTGGGGCTCTGGAGCAGGAGGGGGCGCGTCGCGACAAAGGGCTAAGAAAAGCTCATAGTCCTTCTGTAAAATCGACACCGATGAAGGAGGTATTAACGTCGGTGGAGTCGGTGTCGATGAAGAAGGCAGTGGCGCCGGCGGAGTCGACGACGATGAAGGCGCACCCGGAGGACGATAACGCTCCAACGCTTCAATTCGCTGGTGGTATGTATCCATGGTAGATAACATTCTATCACTGCTATCAGCCACCGAATCCTGCACCAATCTCAGCCTCTCGTCCATGGACATCTGTGATGCCTGCAGATCCATCACGCTGCGATCTGTCGACGCTCTAAGATCAGTGACGCTCCGCTCTGTCCGCTCAGTCACATTCCTGAGCTCCATAATGCTGCGGTCGAGTGCATCCAATCGTGCTATAAGCGTAGGCTCGTTCGACTGGTGCTGAGACTGGTCATGAATCCATCGTACCAGCTCGTCATGGAGAGACTCCATCATCTGTTGGACTCGGGCAGACTCCTGGGATGGCTGTGGACCATGCACACTAGCAGGGGATGCCCTAGAGGACTGGGTCGTAACAAGGGCGCCATAAGATCTCGTACCGTAGTACGTACCCCTACGAAGGCCACCAGCGGCGGTCATCCACAGCTCGTCCGCCGACGAAGCTTGAGTGGTCTACGAGGAAGTACCGGCCTCTCTCGCAGTAGGTGCACTAGCAGTCGCCCGGTCCCGAAGCCTCTGATACGCGGCCTAGAAAGTATGGATAGTACTCTATGATTTCTAATATCTAATTAATGTACTTATTATTACTAACTACATGAATATTTATTTGCATGCATATTTAATAAATTATATTAAAATTAACATGAAGTATTATAATTAACAAATAGTATTGTAATACTTACATAGGTCTACTCGGCCCTTTCGTTAATAAGGCCTTCACCCTTTCGATGAGTGGCCAGGAAGACGGTCACCATGTCGACGTTACCGACCTTCCTGACCTGTAATTAAATATATTATCTTAGTAATAATTTATCGGATTTGCATTAAAATAATATTTTTAAAAAAAAATACATACCAGACGACGAAAATGTTCCGTCATCGGAATCGACCCACCGCACCACTTCGAGGCATGCTGCCTAGCCGCCTTGGCTTTCTCGAACTTTTTCTTGTACCTTGGCTCGTTGAATCGAGCCTTCATCGTATCCCACTGATCAGGGGTGATCCAACCTTGGATCGGCTTTCCGGCACGATCACGAGCCTTCTGATCATTAATAGCGTCGTCGATCAGCTTAGCAGCGACAACAAGAAACATCCCCTCGATCAGCTCGGCCCGGTACGGTGGATAGAAAAATATATCCTAGAAGAGTACGCAAACCAAATATTTATCAGTTATATATAATATGCATAAATCAAATGATTCATGTTAAAAGCAAATCTATTTTAACCTTGAAGCGTGCAAACCAGTAGGCATTCATATCGTCCGGAGCATCCGAGTAGTTTATCCAAGGACCACCATAATTTTGCCTCAGGACCAGGCCTCGGCGTCTCTGTACCGACGGGGGACGATATCTATACAGACATATTATATTCATGAGAAAAGTTAATTTATGATAAACACAGAAAAAAATGATAAACCAAAATACTTACTTTGTACCGTCGGCCCAGATCTTCGTCCTCGTCTCCTCCGGAGGTACGCATGCATCATCTGCCTGATACTGGTCGGTCGTCGGCGCAGCCTCCTCTATCTGTTCATCTGTCTCTATCGTCGTATCAGCAGGAGGAACGCTACTCTCGGGAGCAGTCTCAGGCCTGGAACTACTCGTCCCAGGAGATATACCACGTAGCATCGAGGGGACGGAGCTACTGTCCGATACACAGGAGTACTGGTCGACGAGGATCCAGAGCCGGTACCAGTAGGAGGTACCGAAGAAGAACCCCGTCCTCTAGCAGTACCACCAGTAGGTACTGAAGGAGTACCATGTCCTCTGCCAGTACCAGTACCCCGTACCCCATGTCAGAAAATGCAGACCGATCCGCGACGACCTGTCATACCTGATAACAACATATGATGAGATACAACAAAGACAACAAATAATAGAGACTAGAAATATGAAAGTGCAGATAGTATATTTTACAAGAAAGACAACATATGATGAGATACAACAAAGACAAGATAATAACCAAGACAACATATGATGATATATTTTACAAGAAACATCTAAGTCCAGATAGTATATTTTACAAGAAACATCTAAGTTCAGATAGTATATTCTACAAGAAACATCTAAGTCCAAATAGTACATTCAGATAATAACTAAGACTAGATAATAACCAACTCTAAATAATAAGAAAATGAAAGTACATCTCTCTCAATCATCTTCAGAATAATCATCTTGTTCGTCTTCCTCGACCTCATCTTCCTCTTCCTCCTCATCTTCACTTTCATCTTCGCCTTCGTCTTCCTCTTCGGATAATTCTACATCTTCTACATTATGTGTCATGTAATGCGTAACTTCCGTGGAGTTCACATCAACAAAATTAGTTACAAGAGGTAGCTCGTCCTCCTGATAAGCTTTTTCGTCATCATCAAAAGTATCTCTAGCTTTAGTCTTGCATACTGCCCACCACTCAGACTTCGTTGCTCACCGTCTCGGATAAGCTGTGAAGTACACGAGCTAAGCTGGAGTTGCTAGGACAAATGGTTCGTAGCCTTAATATCTATGCTTGTAGTTTATATCCACAAGACCATGCTTGTCAATTTTTTATCCTTGATTTTTAATGGGACCGAACCATTCACACTTGAACAATACGATCTTTGCAGGTTCTCTGCTATAATTATACGTCAACTCCACAATCTCTCGCAAGATGCCAAAGAAATTATTTCCTGGATCGACGTCTTTGTAGTTCAAAGATTTGATACACAAACAACTGTTTTTCGTGGAATCAAGATCTAGGAAGCCGTCTCTGATCGGAGCATTTGTCGACTTGAACTGAAAGCCATTGACACAGTAACTTGGCCATGTTTTAACAAAAGTAATTGGTCCCTTGGCAAGAGTTATAATTAATTCAATCTCGGGTGAAATTAGACGATCGACCTGAATACCAAATAAGAGATAGTAAGTTATTTATTGCGCAGTTGCATTAAAAGGGGCCAGTAATTATCGGGCTGCGTACATATTCGCTCAACCAATAAGGAAAATGACGTCTCATTTTTTGTTCTAATGCTTCGTCTGTTAGGTAGGGTCTAACCGACCTCAACTCATCGTTATATGTGCTAAAAAACAATGAAGCAACCGCCGATTAGTGCAATAATATTAGCTTATACTATTACATTGAGATGACGTAAACTCATCATTAATTACTTATCCCTCTAGCTTCTCCACTTCATCCTCGTCACAATTGAATAATACATACAACTGAGCAGCCCTTAGCTCTTCGTCATTCAAATATCTCTTCTTCCATCGGACGGCTTTCTTTTGACTGCTCTTCCGAGGCCCGCCTGCTGGTACCGGATGCTGCTATCATGGCGCTCTTTGACATGATGTCGTCAGAACAGCTACGCTCGCTTCCAGACCATGTATTGTCCCAAGTGCCGGCAAACATGGTGGAGCATTATATACGCAAAGCAGAAGCGGCAGAGAGAGCACGAGACGATCCACCTCCTCCTTCTCAGTGATTTTACTTATGTTTTTGGACATTTGGACATTTGGATATGTGTATATTTTGGATATTTTTTTATGTTTGGATATTTTGTTGTATGTATGTTGGGATATTGTGTTGGATATTTTGTTGGTTATTGTGTTGGATATTTTTGTGTATGTTGGGATATATCGGATGTTTGGAGATATTGTGTTGGATATTGTGTTTGGATATATTGTGGGAGATATTGTGTATGTTGGGATATATTGTGTTTGGAGATACTGTGTTGGGATATATTGGATGTTTGGAGATATTGTGTATGTTGGGATATTTTTTGTATATGTTGGGAAATGTTGGATATGTTGTACGTACAAGGAATAGTATGTTTCCTGTAATTTTTTTTCAAAAATATTGCAGTTAGCGACGG
This sequence comes from Iris pallida, assembly GCA_029216955.1. NCBI lineage: Eukaryota > Viridiplantae > Streptophyta > Magnoliopsida > Asparagales > Iridaceae > Iris > Iris pallida. Next base: position 18,689,504 of record JANAVB010013598.1, on the reverse strand, counting down.
ACTCGCGATAGGTTAGCGACGTATAATCCGTCGCTAACTGTATGAATTATAAGATAGCGACGGATTGCCGACGGATTATCCGTCGGCCTGGTTCTGGAAAAACACTGAGCGACGGAATGGCGACGGAGTTCCCGTCGCTCAGGTTCTGGAAATATGAAAGACATCCAGAAGCATGGCGACGGATTATCTGTCGTTACAACGTCGCTAATCCGACGAGGTAGCGACGGATTACCAACGGATTATTCGTCGGTCTGGTTCTGGAAAAATACATAGCGATGGAATGGCGACGGATTACCGATGGATATTACGTATCAGAAACTCTCTAATACTCTTTTACCAACATATTTACGACAGATTAGCGACGGATCTTTCCGCCGCTAAACGTTACTATATTAGAATTTTAAACTGTCGGAGTTGACGGGAAACCGTTGGCTAGCCATCGCTAATTGTTTTGATGTAGCCAACGGTAATCCGACGCTAAGTAGTCGCTAAGCGACAGATTAGCGACGGATTTGTTTTAGCGATGAGGTTATTTTCGACGGATTTTTTCAGCCAGTATCCGTCGGTAATTCGTCGGTAATGTCAATTAGCGATGGATTAGCGACGGATAGGACCGTCGCTAAAACGTTGTATTTTAGTAGTGTCAACTTCGATTAGGAAGATTGCTACGGATTGGTGAGTAATCTTAATTGTAATATTCTGTTTTTCTTCTTGAGAGTGGTGAGGGGATTGAACCTATTAGGGCAAAGGGTTCAACGTGAGTTATGTCAATCTTGTAATTTCATCTGAGTTATTTGAGGTTGGGATTTGTCCAGGTGACGTACGTCACCGCCATATATTTGTCTTTATCTTGTGCTTGGTGTCCGTTAGACGGGGGTTGGTTTTGGTCAGGTGAATTGGCAAACGCTTCCGCACGCGTCCAACAAGTTTGGTCTTTTGGTTACCTCCCATAATTTAGTTTTTTATGAATGTTAATCAAGGGTATTTTTGGTCATTTACAGAAAATGACCGAAATACCCATAGACAACTATATTCTAATAATATTTGTGGTTATTTGACACCCAAAAAATTCCTATAAATAGTTATTTGTTCATTCAAATTTACCACAACAATTTTTTTTTATAAATATGGATTGATTCATTCAAATTTACCCCAAGTCTAATTAATCATAAAATATTTATTAACAGATATTGGATGGTCAACATGGGTCAACCGTCATTTCAAGATCCAAACCTAAGATGAACATCTTCAGGACCCAAATGTTAATTATTTCCAAATGTGTATGGACCCAGAGTCAAATTAACCCTTAAACGTACATGGAAAGCAAGAGAAAAATGTACTTAGAATTTTCCACCCATAGGAAGGGCCATGAGCAGAAGTTCCTATATAAGGAACAAAATCCACTAAGATTGTGTGTGTAGCTCAGTTGTTGCTACATTACAGAGCTTAACTATAACCCCCTCCTCCACCACCACCACCACCACCACCACTACTGTGATTTCATACAAGAATTTCTTCACAAGACGACCAAACTCTAAGAAAAAATAAATTGTAAAACATAATAATGGATAATTCTGTTGTCGAACCTCTTAACTGGGGGGCATCATCCGAGTAAAAGTAGTTAGGACTTCAAGCATATAAATTTTGTTGGTGTCGGGGCACAATTTTTCGATGGAAAACTGAGAAGATGAAACAATTATAAAAATAATGTTCCAACGCAATACTTCTAGGAAGGTTGCACAAGTTTAACGAAGATCTAAGAAGATCTCGTTACAGCAGCATATGATATACGAGAATCTAAGAAGATTTCGTAATTCACAGCAGCAAAGAAGATGACAGGCGAAAGATGGAAGAAGGCCTGCTGGGGTGAATGATCACTGTTGCTCAAAGCTATATTCGTCCCATACGAATATCTTCCAAGAACCAGCAAGTTTGTCGGAGAACTTTGGAACACTTCTGCTCTTCTGACTCCTCGGATCGTACACGGACTCCCGTGCAAAAGCAACGCTGGTACAAAGCTTCTTTTCTCTCTCTGACAGCCTCTGTTTACTTGTGTTAAGAAACACTTATAAACTTTCGTAACTCTCTGTATAAACCTTATGTTTTTTTTGCCTGTGAGAGAGACGAGAACTTTTATAGGTCCGAGTAGCAACCTCCCCGGTTAGCACAATATTCGGGATGTGGTAATAACCACTCCGAACGTGCAGTAACCGCTCAGATCATGCTCAAGCACGATCTGAAGCAAGTTGCGCCACTCGTGCACCCCGTGTGCCTTGTACACTGTACGCAGTACGCGTACTGAGCCACTTGCGCCACCTGTGCGCCCTGTGCACCCTGCACCACCTGCGCGCAACTGAGCGCGCAGCTGTGCGCGCAACTGAGCGCGCAGCTGTGTGCGCCACTTGACGTGCACCTAGTTGCACAACCTGGGCCGCGCAACCTGGCAACGCACCTGGCCGTGCAACCTGGCCTGCGCAACCTGGCCATGCAACCTGGCCGTACAAGTGGCTCGCGCAACGAGCGTAACTTAAGCGCACTATGCACCTAGCGACGATGATGACGTACTAAGTGTAAAGTGCGCCAACAAAATGCTATATTATGCCTCATGAGTCCGAGTCTGAGTCGCTAAGCCCTTACGGGGCTTAGCTCCTACGGAAATAAATTTCCCAAGAGCAAAAAACATGAATACTTTTAATTGTTGATTTAGCCTTTTATCTAATAGAAAAATAACTCCACATGGTACACCAATGTGCACCTCCACACTACATGTGTATCTCTAAACTAGCATAGCTAATATATAGAGATACAACTCTTTTGGCCTAGCAGATGTGGGACTAAAATTCCAAATGACAAAAGCCAAAACCCAACAATCCTCCACATATCTCTATATATATGGGTATAAGTGTTCCCCACAGTAACTATCCATCATGCATTAGGAGAGATGTCGCTGACGACTTAAATCTTCCCGCATTGTTCAAACAACAGATTATGATACAAGAATGGACTAAGCCTTGAATTCTGCACCATAGCTGAAATTCTTCCCACTCACATAATGTAGTTACATGTGCTTCTGGCTACACATTAAAGGCCCTGTGCCAGCCTGGTTTCAATATATAATTTTGGGCGTCTACAAGTTTACCCTCAAGAGACGGCCTGATATCTCTTTGTCCATACACTATAGGTGAGTTCATTATAAAGAGACATGGCATGAAGCGCTTTGCGCTTCCCTTGCAGTTCTACGCCGCTATGACGTGTCTTAAAGCCGAGGCCTTAACCCGTACCGGGAACCTCATCGTAGTGTCATACTACTGTAGCATGAGGCAACCGCCTCTTTGTAGTACCAAACTACCCAGCATGAAGCCTTAGGCTCCCTTGCGGTGTTACGCCACAACGATATGGCTTGCAAGGTCGAGATTTTATCCCTAATCGGGTACCTCATCATGGTGTCGTGCCACTGTAACATGAGAAACTCTTTCTCTTTGTAGTGTTGACTACACCCCTCTTTATTTTAACATACAACATTAGGCTAACTGCCTATTTGCGGTGCTACGCCGCTATGACTTGGCTACTAAAGCCGAGGCATTGCCCCATGCCTGGGAACCTCATGGTGGAGTCACCCCACAGTAGCATGGAGTTTTACTCCTTGTAGTGCTGTTCTACCGTGCTTCCTGTAAAGCACACCAGGCATTCACTATGCCTGATAACTCATTAAGGCATTTAAGCCAACCTTCCCACAGGATCCGTTTTTCGCAGAAAACAACAGTAGACAACAGTAGTTGTAGGTCCGTAACCTCTCTATGTCCAATAGAACATGCACCCACCGTTCCTGATATTCTTCCGATTAGTGGTCCTTCATTGAACCAAAAGCTAGATGTCTAGTAGATTTCTCTTTGAACTATTAGCATAAAACTTTATGGTAGGAATACAATAATACAATATCAGAATGCATTCAAGCCCATTTTATAAGCTATTTCATCGACCAGCTGGCGCTTGAGGCCCTTGGTGAATGGATCTGCCAGGTTCTCCTGACTCTGGACATCAATTATTGCAATAACACCTCTTTTGATAAGATCGTGTAATGTCCTGTGCTTCAACCGCACAGTCCTCTTCTTCCTGTTGAAGAGGTCATTTTATGCCACTGCCGCAGTCGTCTGGTTGTCGCAGTATATCGGTATCGCCGGTATTTGTGCCCCAACCACTAGAAGATCATACATGAGCTCCCGAAGCCATTCTGCTACCTCGGCTGCGGTATCAAGTGCAAAGAACTCAGATTCCATAGATGACCGCGAGAGCATAGTCTGCTTCTTCGACTTCCACGATATAGCAGCTCCACCTATTGTGAAAATGAATCCACCTGTGGACCTCTCGCTCTCCACCTCTGAGCACCAGCTGGCATCACTGAAGCCTTCCACTACCGATGGATCTCCGCTGTAGTACAATGCATATGTCTGAGTCTTCTTGAGATATCTCATAACCCGTTTCACAGCTTTTCCGTGTTCAACACCTGGGTTGCTCGTGAAACGACTCAGCATTTCCACGGCGAAAGCTATGTCAGTCCTTGTGGCAGTAGTAGCATACATCAAACTTCCGATTATGTTTGCATACTTCAGCTGCCTGACGCTTTTCTCTAAATTAGGCTTCAGCTTCATATCACACCTGTACGGCGTATCGATCCCAGAAAGATCCCGATAGCTATAACGAATGATCATTTTCTCAATATAATGAGACTGTGACAGCGCTAGTCCAATGTCTGTCCGGATGATCTTGATCCCTAAGATCACATCATCTTCCCCCAAGTCCTTCATACTAAACTTGCTCGAGATGAATTTCTTTATCTCCGTGACACAACCCATATCCGTACCTAGGATAAGCATGTCGTCCACGTACAGACAAACGATAACACCTCTTGCATCAGCGAACTTCGTGTAAACACACTTGTCCATTTTTTTGACCATGTAGCTATTTGACCTTATAACTTTGTCAAATTTCTCATGCCACATCATGGGAGCTTGTTTAAGACCATACAAAGATTTTACCAACTTGCAGACTTTGTCTTCAAGACCCTTAACGACAAATCCCTCTAGCTGTTGTATGTAAATCTCTTAGGTCAGCTTGCTATTTAGGAAAGCCATTTTTACATCTATTTGATGTATCACCATCTTATGTATTACTGCGAGAGCAATAAATATTCTGATGGTGGTCATCCGGGCAACTGGAGCATACGTGTCAAAGTAGTCAATCCCCTATTTCTGAGAAAACCCCTTGGCTACCAACCTAGCCTTGAACTTGTCAATAGTTCCGTCTGCTTTTATCTTCTTCTTGAAGATCCATTTGCATCCGATGGGTTTTGCTCTTAAGGAAGATCAACCAACACCCAAGTGTTATTTGAGGTGATGGAATCAATTTCATTGTCAATCGCCTCCTTCCAGAAAACTGCGTCTCTGGTCTTCATCGCCTCATCATAGGTAAGCGGATCTGCTTCCACATGATAGGTGACAAAGTCACTTCCGAAGTCCTTCGGCCTCCTCACTCGCTTCGTTGACGGCTCAACGAGATCTGGTTCAACTGTTGTTTCAATAACAACATCTTCTTGGACCACATCTTCATTGAAGACTTCAGTTTTCTGCGCACCCTCATTGTTCTCCGGTACATCCGCAAGAACAATATTCTTGTGCCTTGCAAATTTGTCTTCAAAATATTCTGCGTCGCGAGATTCAATGATATAATTTGACTCAATATCAAGAAATCTCCGAGCATCACTCTTCTCGGCATACCCCAAGAAAATCGTCTTAGTAGTCCTTGTCCCAAGCTTCTGAATCTTCAGATTTGGAAGCTTGACATATGCCAGACACCTCCACACTCGAATGACATTCAAGTTAGGTCTGACCTTGAACCAGAGTTTATGACAAGCAACGTTTGAAGTTGCATGAGGCACTCTATTTAGAATAAAAGTGGCTGTCAATGCAGCTTCTCCCCAGTAGCACTTAGGAAGACCAGCAGTCAACAATATTGAGTTAATCATTTCTGTTAACATTCTGTTCTTCCTTTCTGCTACTCCATTTGATTGAGGAGAGTACGGAGCCGTAGTCTCATTGACAATTCTATGTTCTTTACAGAACGATGCGAATTCATGAGACCTGTACTCCCCACCTCGATCACTTCTTATCCTTTTGAGTTGTTGTCCAGTCTGCCGCTCAGCTTCGGCTCTGAACTCCTTGAACTTCTCGAATGCTTCGTCTTTAGCCTTCAGCAAGTAGACGAACGCATACTTAGAGAAGTAATCGTGAAGGTTATAAAATACTTCATCCCAGCCTTTGTAGAGAACTGTTTGAAGTCACAGATATCGGAGTGTACCAACTCCAGAAGATTTGTACTTCGATTAACCCGAGGAAAGAGTTTCCTTGTGATCTTCATTTGAGCACAAACTTCACATTTCTCTACCTTACCCCTACACTTGGAGATAAGTCCTAGACTAGACATTCTGTTTATTCGTTTACAATGAACATGTCCTAGCCTATTATGCCATAACTCAAGAGTATAAGCAGAAGGAGTGATTGCATTAATTACATTAATTACATTGGACTGATTTACAAGCTAAATTTTGAACATTCCTTCGGTATAAAAAGCTTTCTCGAAATATGTTTCCTTGATAGACATCACCATCTGGCCAGCATTGATGTCCATTCTGAGGCCTGCGTTACAGAGTAGGCCTTCCGAGATCAGGTTCTTGGCGATAGCAGGTACGTACTGCACGCCTTGAAGTGTCAGAGACTTGCCAGAAGTCAGCTTCAACACCACCGTCCCAATCCCGAGCACTTTATCTTGTGCCTGGTTCGCCATCAGAACCACTTCAGAAGTAGGTATGTAGGTGGTGAACCACTCCTTGCTGGAGCAGACATGGCAGGTGGCTCCAGTGTCTACCCACCAGTCGGAGTCAGTCCCTACCGCATCAACCAGCGTAATTATAGCAACAACGTCAGTGATCATAAAGACCTTACTACGCTCATCTTGCTCTGATTGCTTGGAGTGGCCCTTCTTGCCAGACTTGAAACAAGGCATCTGAGACTTTACCTTCTTTCGCTTGAAGGAAGTCCCCTTCACATTCAGATTGTTAGGGTCCTTCTTCTTGTTGTGGGAAGCCGTATGCTTTCCCCTTGGTTCCTTGGTATAAACCAAATTGGCGTTAGCCAATTGCTTGGACAGTACGTCCACCATCAGTTGAGCCCTCATCTGGTCCTTAATATAGATTTTCTGCAAGATATCTTCAAGGCTGATCTCAAGCTTCTTCCTATGCATGTTTGCATAGAACTTACTTCACCCAGCGGGGAGCTTTGAGACAATCCCTCCAACAACAAACTTGTCGGAAAGGGACATCGCCTCGTCTTCCAGCTTTTGTCGCAGCTTCAGGAATTCCTTCACCTGCGGCAGCATGGATTTCTCGTCCTCAAAGAGCCATTTGTGATATTTTTCAACCACAAATATCTTGCTCCTGTTTTTATCTTCTTCATAAAGTTTTTTCAGAGACTCCCATATGTCTCTGGCAATAGTCTTCTTACAGTAGGATTCTGCTAGAGAATCCTCCATAGCATTCAGGATAAGCAGCCTGTAAATGCTATTCTTCCTTCTCCACTTAGCCTGAAGTTTAGTAGCCGCAGTGATTGCGGCAGCAGACCCAGTATCTGGAACAGTAGGTTCCTCTTCAAGAAGCACGTGATCAACGTCTCTGAGTTGAAGGGTGAGATAAACCTTCCTCTTCCAGACTTGATAATGCTCTCCATCAAACTTTTCTAACTTACAGAAGTCCGTATTGAGGGGTGAAGCATTAAAGTTTTCTATCATAGCAATATAGCTTTGAGATTGTTGGTGTTGGGGCACAATTTTTTGATGGAAAACTGAGAAGATGAAACAATTGTAAAAATAATGTTCCAACGCAACACTTCTAGGAAGGTTGTGCAAGTTTAACGAAGATCTCGTTACAGTAGCGTATGATATACGAAAATCTAAGAAGATTTCGTAATTCACAACAGTGAAGAAGATGACAGGCGAAATATGGAAGAAGGCCGGCTGGGGTGAATGATCACCGTTGCTCAAAGCTAGATTCGTCCCACACGAATAGCTTCCAGGAACCAGCAAGTTTGTCGGAGAACTTTAGAACACTTCTGCTCTTCTGACTCCTCGGATCGTACACGGACTACCGTACAAAAGTAATGCTGGTGCAAAGCTTCTCTTCTCTCTCACAGCCTCTGTTTACTAGTGTTAAGAAACACTTGTAAACTATCGTAACTCTCTGTATATACCTTATGTTTTTTGGCCTGTGAGAGAGAAGAGACCTTTTATAGGTCCGAGTAGCAACTACCCCGGTTAGCACAACATTCAGGACGTGGTAATAACTACTCCGAACGTGCAGTAACCGCTCAGATCATGCTCAGGCACGATCTGAAGCAAGTTGCGCCACTCGCGCATCCCGCGCGCCTTGCACATCGTGCGCAGTACACGCACTGGGACACTTGCGACACCTGCATGCCCTGCGCACCCTGCGCCACCCGTACAACTGGGCACGCCACTGTGACGCAACTGGGCGTACCACTGTGACGCAACTAGGCACGCCACTGGGCGCGCACCTGGTCGCGCAACCTAGGCAGCGCACTTGGTCGCACAACCTGGCCACGCAACCTGGCCTACGCAACCTGGCCGCGCAAGTGGCTCACGCATCGATCGCAACTTAAGCGCACTATGAACCTAGCGACGATGCTGACGTGCTAAGTGCAAAGTGCGCCAACAAAATGCCACATTACGCCTCATGAGCCCATGAGTTCGAGTCCGAGTCCGAGTCGCTAAGCCCCTACGGTGCTTAGCTCCCATGAAAATAAATTTCCCAAGAGCAAAAAGCATGAATGCTTTTAATTGTTAATTTAGCCTTTTTTTTCTATTAGAAAAATAACCCCACATGGCACACCCATGTGCACCTCCACACCACATATGCAAACTAGCATAACTAACAACTCCTTTGGCCTAGCCGATGTGGGACTAAAATTCCAAATGACAAAAGCCAAAACCCAACAATCCCCAACAAGTGTTTAGTTATCTTCATTCTGATTCTTAAACGAATAATTATGAAATTATTAGCATTGATGGCTGTGCGCTAGGTTGTGAGGGCAAATCTTTATAAGACCGTATCCGTGTCGTGTCCATCAAGTATCAAAGACAACACTTGCTGGATATATGTCATCTGTCAGATATCAGGCATCTCTTCAAGTATCAATAACAACATTTTCTGCTGTTTTGGATTTGAGTATCATATTGTGGAGTTTTGAGGCCTCAATAAAAAATAAAAAATGTTGAAATTTATTACAACATGAACGATAAAAGTTTAAGTTTAAACACTACTCCATATATTATTCATGTCGTTTTATGTTGGGTTAGCTGACTAATTCCTTATTTTCACAAAATATAACATAATATTTGCTTAATAGGCAACTTATCATATATAAGCTTGAAAAGGTCTTTATACTATATACGGATACAAATTCGGATAGGGACATAATATGGGTATGAGATACGAGAATTTTCAAATCGGTACATGTTGGAGAATCCCTTGATTCTCTCTCCTCTTATTATTAGTTATTATTAGAGAAAATTTTGTTATTATTAGAGAGATTTTTCTATCTTCATTTAGTTTTCTTTCCATAAAGTTCTCCTTGAATCAAGGATGGACATTGATTGTATTTCTTCTATTTAAACCAACCTTGGGGCTGAAGAATAAACAATGAAGCATTCACCACTTGTCTTCTAATATGGTATCAGAGCCATGTTCCCTAACCTAGGGTTTGTAAAAAAAAATTCCTAAACCCGTTTCTCCAACCCAATTAGGCTCTCAATGGTCGATTCCAATAGATGGCAGCAAGTCCTCACCGGCTCAACAAACAACGAAGACTCCCACGACAGAAGGCAGAGCAGGCCGCAGGAACGGCACAACAGGCCATGGCGATGGTGGTGGTGCTGGTCGCGGTACCGACGGAGACGCTGGTCGCGGTGCTGGCGGTGGTACTGGTCGTGGCAATGACGACGACAATGGAGATGAAAGTCCTTTCGGAGACGGCAACTTCAACGCAGGTTTCAATGATCATGAGGGATCCATAAACTCTCTCAAGGTCAATGTTCCTAAGAGGAATAGGAAAAATTATAATGAATGGGACCAAACTGTTCGTTTGGTATTGGAAGGCAAAAGAAAGCTTGATTTTCTGACGGGAGCAATACCAGAACCGGCAATAGAAGACCCTTTTTTCAAACAATGAAAGTCTGAAAACTCCTTAATTATTGCCTGGTTAGTAAGCTCTATGGAAATCGCAATAGGTAAGCCGTACATGTTTTTACCTTCTGCAAGGCAGTGTGGGAAGCTGTCAAAGAAACATACTCTGATATCTAAAACTCCTCCCAGATCTTTGGCTTAAAGTCAAAGTTGTGGCATGCTAAACAAGGCGACATGGATGTAACTACTTATTATAATAAGATGTTGACTCTGTGGCAAGAGTTGGATCTCTGTTATGATAACAGTTGGAGGTGTGCAGAAGGTAGTGTTCTGTTCCTCAAGAGGCAAGAGAATGATCGTGTCTTTATGTTTCTTGTTGGGCTGAATAAAGACATTGATGAAGTAAGAGGCCAAATTTTGGGGAAGATACCACTGCCAACTCTTCATGAAACCTTTTCAGAAATAAGAACGGAGGAGGCACGACAAGGAATCATGATGGGTAAGGCACCTCAAAGTTCAGAATCTGAAGGCTCGGCTCTGGCCACTAGGAACTTCAACGAAAGTAAGAAGTCGAACAAACCTTGGTGTGATCACTACAAACGCACATCGCATACGTGTGAAACATATTGGAAGCTCCATGACAAGCCTCCGAACTGAAAGAAAAATGGTGGTAATAAGGGTCGTGCATTCCGGGCTAGTAATTCAGATCAAGGGTAGTAATCTTCTTCAACTCAGCTTTCACTCACGATGGAACAACTAGATCAAACTTCTCGAATCTTAAACTCCTTCTTGCTCTATAGAACACAAAGGTAATTCTCCTCTTCTTAGTGTCAGTCACAACCACATTTGGATAGTAGATTCAGGTGCAACCGATCACATGATGAGTGAATCTACTCTGTTTTCTTCATATAGTCCCTCTGCAGGGAATCAAAAAATAAAAGTCACGGATGGTTCCTTTTTAGCCATTGCAGGTGAAGGTTCAATTGTATTGTCCCCGATGTTGACTCTTAAAGATGTCCTTCATGTTCCAAACCTATCTTGTAGCCTAATGTCTGTCATTAAATTAGCCCAAAAAAAAATTGTCAAACTAACTTTTTCGATTCTCACTGTGTCTTTCAGGATTTGAACTCGGAAAAGATTATTGGCAGTGCTAAGAAGAATGGAGGACACTACTACTTCGATATTGGACCTAAATCACAATTACCTTCCAAATCGATAAGTTCCTGTTTTTGAGTCTTTTCGTGTTTCGAATAATGATGACAACATTATATTATGGCATTTACGATTAGGTTATCCTAGTTTTCGCTATTTAAAACACTTGTTTCCTAAGTTATTTCGTAATAAAGATTTGTCTTTGTTTAAATGTGAGGCATGTGAATTTGTAAAACATCATCGTTTCCATTTCCCAATACAGCCTTATAAACCATTAAATCCTTTTTCTGTTATTCACAGTGATGTTTGGGGCCCTAACGGTACAAGTACACTTTTTCACAAAAAATGGTTTATCACATTTATAGATGACCATTCAAGAGTATGTTGAGTGTACTTGTTAAAGGAGAAATTCGATGTTTGTCAGGCTGTAAAGGACTTTTTTAAATGGTGCAAACTCAATTTCAGACCACTATTTAAGTCTTTAGAAGTGACAATGGCAGAGAATATTTTAACACAATTTTGGGTGATTTTTTCTTCAAAATGGAATTGTACATCAAAGTTCATGTCCTAATACTCATCAACAAAATGGAGTTGCAGAAAGAAAAAATAGACACTTATTGGAGGTGTCTAGAGCTTTACTCTTCTCAAATAAAGTACCAAATTATTTGTGGGGTGAAGCAATTTTAACTGCTGCATATTTAATTAACATAATGCCCTCTAAAGTTATCAATTTTCAAACTCCAATTCATGTTTTCAAAGAATGTTTTCCTTTTACTCGTGTTTCAACTGATTTGACATTAAAATTTTTTGGTTGCACAGCATTTGTTCATGAACATAAAAATATTGGTAAACTCGAACCACGTGCTATAAAATGTATTTTTGTAGGATACTCTCCTACCCAGAAGGGATATAAATACTTTGATCCAAAAAGCAAGAAAATGTTTGTCACTATGGATGTCACATTCTTTGAAAACAAACCTTTTTTTATGATACTTATCTTCAGGAGGGGAACTTAAAGGAAGACTCGTTTCAAACTGAGAACATAAATTTTTTAAATAACTTGCCCTTGCCTATATCACAAAATTCTAAGACTTGTACTTCTGCACCAACAGAAAATGGCCATGATTCATTATCTGAACCTACTCCTACTATGAGTAAGGAACTCGATGAATCCGAGCCTACCTTTCTCATGGAAAAAATAAAAATTTTGAAGATGATAATAATGATGAACTAATTGAAATGACAAAATGAATCGTCATCTAAAGAGGACAAGTTCGAAGTAGGAAATAAGACTTGAAAAGGAAAAGTGTTTGTGAGAAAGAACCATAAAGAAGGGGATGTGTCCACATCTCAATACTGCCATGAATCTAAACCGAGGAATAATCAACCTCCTCAAAAAATAAAAGGTAAGTCTATCTCTGTTTCTGAGATTCGTATCAAGTATCCTGATATAGATGATCCCATAGCTGTTAGAAAACCTGTTAGGTCTTGCCCTAAATATCCTATGTCCGATTTTCTATCATATTCAAACTTGTCTTTATCTTTTTCTACCTTCACCTGCCAATTATCTAGTGTAGAGATTCCAAAGAATGTACAGGATGCCCTAGAAGTTCCAAAGTGGAGGAAAGTTGTATTTGAGGAGATAAAAGCGTAGGACCGTTGAGCATCTCTAGAGGGGGATGAATAGAGCGAGTGCGATTGCAGCGAAAAATAATCACCAATTAAAAATTAAAAGCAGATAACTATGACAGTGAATAAAAAGACAGTAAATAAATATAGCAAGAGATCAGAGAATCAAACTCAGTGGACACCGCGATATATACTGGTTTTCCTCTTGGAGGACTAATCCAGTCGCAGGTACTATTGTCTGCTGTTAATCCACTATTCATAAGATAATTGAGAGCTTGCAGTCTCTTTACAAGATCATGCTTGGTGACAAGTGCATGGCCAACTTCACAATACCGTGCTTGGCGACGAGCGCACGACAGGCTCCGAAAACAGAAATGTGTTCTGAACTTGAATGATCTCTTTACAACTCTGACAACCAAAGACTCTAAATCAAATAAATGTTACTGGCTTTGGCTAAGAGATGTATAGGTGGAGTGTGAAAGCTTTAGATCAATGAAAATACCATTGGATATAAATAGAGAGAAGAGAAGATGAATTGATGAGTGATTTGAAATAAGAAATTCTCTTCTATATATAGGTGTTTTTGAGGACCGAACTCGGACATAGTTCGGATGCAAAGATTTCGCAAACGAACGTTGCATGCAGATTTGGAGGCAACAAATATTTGAATTTGAACTGACCGAACTCGGTCAGAGTTCTGTATAAGTTCATCCAATACTTAGAAGAACGTTTGGTCCAATTCTGTTTGCATAGGATATGTAATATTGTTGGTATAAGAAATTTTGGTGGATAGGTAGGCTTTTTGGATATGTGGATTGTGGATAACCTAAGCCAGTAATATCCAGTCGATCTTACAATTTGTATCATAGACTCAATAAAGATAAAAATACAGAATAAATTGTAAAATGACTCGGACCGATTCCAATACATGAACGCTTCGGCATGATGATTGACATGCTTGCAAATATTGTAGTACACTTTTGATATTGATTTCACTTGTCCTGAAATATTAACAGCAGTTTGTATATTTTGTGTATTGACTCAAGTCATTGTTGATTTATCAAAATCAGGTGTGACCATTTTAGAAATGGACCAACAATCTTTCCCATTTTGATAAATGACAAACTTGAGTCTATACTAAAATATATCTAAAATATTTAATTGAAAAAATACCTAATTTGTTTTGTGAAGCTTAAATTTTGTTTTTTGTTTTGGTGTAGTGCTCTTTCTCCCCCTTTGCCATGTTCAAAATGTTTCGGCTTCCCCGTAATATGTAAAGCCAACAATGTTTAGCATTGAACAAAGACAGAGACAGAGTAATTTCACAGATAACAAATCTCATGAAAAGTGAACTAAGAGAAGCAGTAATATAACTAAAACTGATATAAGAAAAAATCAACTGAAGTGCAACTACAATCCACAGTAAATAGTCATAACATAAAAGTTTATGACTGCATAAAGTCTGATAAAGTCTAACTCAAAGGTTTAGACTGATATATGAAAGAAGAAAAATAGATCATCATCTGACAGCATCTCTAAAAATATCACTAGCAGCAGTCCCACATCACAACGGTGTGTCATCACCTCCAGGAGCATCCAATGGAAAGTAGGCCGTGGTAGGATCGAAGTGAGTGAAAGTAGCCTCATCATCGAACCTTGGTCCAATAAACCCGGGGTGACGAGTCATCTGAATCAGATGAGTGGAATCATGAGATAAGCTCTAGTGGATATCAGCAAGGCTATTCCGCATCACCTGAGCCTGAGTGATATGGCGAAACTCAGAGTCGATATAGCTCTGATGACGTTGCGCAGAGAGTGCAACAAATTCATCAAAGCGCTAATGGCGTTGCGCTGAAAGGGCAACAAATTTATCAAATCGTTGGTAAAAACCTGGATTAAAACTAGGATCAGGGCTGGAGCAGCAGGGGCAGGAACCTGAGGATCATCAGCATGAATCAGAGCAGCAAATTCAGCACCAGGTGGAGGAGGTGGATTGGGATAAGTCCTAGATCTACTTAACTCAGAAACAGTAGAAGAGAAAGGACACTGAGAGAGATCAACTCCAAGACGTCTAAAGATCTTAGCCAAGTGCATGGGGTACAAGAGGTTGTGCCCCATCCTCCTACAGCTAATAATCCAAGCAATGAAAGTCTTGGGGACAGAGAAAGTAACCCCAAAGTGCAGGTGATAAATAGCAGACATCTCGAAAAATATGACCTCGTCTGAAGATCCCGTCTTGGGAAGTAAAGCAGAGAATACGAAATGATATAACTCATAAATTTTTTGATTAAGGTGCCGTGAGTACACCCTGCCATTTCTAGGAACAGGACGAGGATGACACATGGCAACCTGAAAAGAATCAAGAGTCATGCCCTCAGGAAATTGGACATGATTGATGTCAACTAGGGCTTCACCTACATCAGGCATGTGAAAGAATTCACTGACATCAGTAGGGTTGAATTCAATTTCTCTACCTCCAACACATGAATAAATACCGTTCTCTATAACTTGTAAGTTACAGTAAAACATGTGAACGACATTATCATATATAGTGTCGGCGGTCTCGAAAAAGTCATGAAGCGATAGATTTTCAAAAGTAGTGACATACTCAGAAAATATAGTAAAATTTACATAACGAACGAGACAAATATCTTTATAACAAAAATTATCAAACCAGGCAATAGAAATGTCTGCAGATGGAAAAAGTCTAGAATCATAGTCATCTTCGTCGGTAGGACGAGCGGGACTAAAAATGCTAACTGGTTCATACTCAGTGGAGGAGGATCCAGCATAAGAACTACTCTTGGAAGCTAATTTCTTCCTTAGGTGCCATAGGAATAGAATTGAAAAAGAGAGAAAATACCTCAAAGAGATTAAGAGAGGAAGGAGGAGATTGCTTCCGAGCTTCGAAGATCCGCGAAGTAGGGAGGAGGAAGACTAGGAAGTAGTGAAAGTAACTTTGAGGAGGTTCTCGGATTGAAGGATGGTGAAAAGGAGGTAAAAACAGATAAATATAGGCTAGGGCCGGCTGCTGGTGTTCTGGAAATTCGTACCGGCTCCATCCGAATTCGGTCCGAACTCGGTCCCAGTTCTGTCTGAATTCGGCCACTTGTATTCCCAATGTCATTAATGCAAAAAATTTAATAAATTCAAGATATAACTGTTATACTTCTTTAATTTAGTAATATCTATTACTTTGGGTTAGCTGTAGGGGTCGGATCACAGCTAGCGGTAGTCCGAAGACTAATGCACCATTTCGCTTCAGGCTTTTTACGCCTGTATGACAGAAGAACCCTTTCGACTTGTACCCAAAATAACATCCATTAATAAATTTTAAAGTTTTGAGTTTATAACTTGATTTATTAAGCATACTACACTATGAATCTGAAAATTCAAGTATACCGATTTCTTGACGCAGATTGTTAAAGCGGTCTTCAGCTAGTGGTTTTTTGAAAATGTCTACTAGTTGATGATCTGTGTCAACAAATTCTAAGCAGATATTCCTGTGTTGTTGGTGATCACGTAAAAAGTGATGACGAATCTCTATGTACTTTGTGCGTGAATGACATACAGGATTCTTAGTCAGGTTAATAGTACTAGTGTTGTCACAATAAATATGAATCTTAGTGTAGTATAGATTGTAGTCTTCTAAGGTTTGCTTCATCCACAAAATTTGAGCACAACAATGTCCTGCGGCAATATATTTTGCCTCAGTAGTTGATAATGCTACAGAATTTTGTTTCTTGCTAAACTATGAGACTAAGGCTTTTTCTAGGAAATGACACGTACCGCTAGTACTTTTACGGTCTACTTTGCATCCTGCAAAATCTGCATCCGAGTAACCTATCAGGTCAAAGGATTTGGTTTTAGGATACCATAAGCCGAATGTTGAAGTTTCCTTAAGGTATCGAAAGATACGCATAACGGTACATAAGTGTGATTCCTAAAAATTTCCCTGGTATCGTGCACAAATGCAAACACTGAACATAACTTCAGGGCGACTAGCAGTTAAATATAATAAGCTATCAATCATACCTTGATACTTACGCTGATCGACAGGTTGGCTTTACATTTTTGAAGTTGTACTTTTTAGTATGTCCTTCGTATATTTGGCTTGATTGATGAATGTTCCCTTTGAGTGTTGTTTGTTCTGGAGTCCTAGGAAGAAGTTCAACTCTTCCATCAAACTCATCTCAAATTCACTCTGCATACACTTAGCAAACTCTTGACAAAGTTTTTCATTAGTAGATCCAAATATAATGTCATTAACATATATTTGCACAAGAAAAAAAATCATCATCTAAAGACTTGATAAACAAAGTAGTATCAACTCTTTCTTTTGATAAACTATTTTCAAGTAAGAAGACACTTAGGCGTTCATACCAAGCACGAGGTACCTATTTGAGTCCATAGAGTGATTTCTTAAGTTTGAAGACGTGATCAGGTTTTTGAAAATCTTCAAAACCAGGGGGTTGTTTCACAAAAACTTCTTCTTTCAAAAATTCGTTTAAAAATGCATTGTTCACATCCATTTGAAATAATTTAAAATCATTAAAACATGCATATGCATAAAACATGCGGATAGCTTCTAGTCTAGCAACATGAGCATATGTCTCGTCATAATCAATACCTTCTTCTTGATTATAACCTTGTGCCACTAGACGTGCTTTGTTGCGTAGAACTTGTCCATCTTCACTTAATTTATTTCGGAACACCCATTTGGTACAAATTATCGATTGACCAATAGGTTTTAGGAACGAGTTCCCAAACTTGGTTTCTTTCAAATTGATTAAGTTCCTCTTACATGACATCAATCCAAAACTCATCATTAAAAGCATCTGCTACATTCTTAGGTTCTACTTGTGAAATGAAAGCTACATTAGCTGCTATTTCAGTATCTCTATAAGAAGAGCGTGTACTTACACATTTTGATATATCACCTATAATGAGCGTTTTTGGATGATCTGGCAAGAACTTCAATGATTCAAATCTATGAGTCAGATCTTCCACAGGATTTTTATCGGTTCTGGCTTACATTTTCATCATCACTATCGCTAGATCTTTGACTATTGAGCTCATCAAAAGTAACTTTAATGGATTCTTCAACAATCATAGATCTTTTATTGAAAATTCTATATCCCTTACTCTTAGCAGCATATCCGAGAAATATCCCTTCATCTGCTTTAGAGTCGACCTTTCACAAGTTGTCCTTGGTGTTCAGGATAAAACAACGGCAACCAAAAACTTTAAAATAGAAAATGTTTGGAATTCTTCCAAACCAAAGTTCATAAGGTGCTTTCTTCGATATAGGTCGAATTAACACCCTATTTAAAACATGTCAGGCTGTACTAACAGCTTCTGCCCAAAAAATATTTAGGAAGATTATGCTGATTCAGCATGACTCTAGCCATCTCGCTTAGAGTACGGTTCTTCCGCTCCACAACACCATTCTGTTGAGGAGTTCTAGGACAGAAAAATTCGTGGTAATATCTACTATCATTACAAAACTTTTTGAAATCAGTATTTACGAATTTGCCACCATGATCACTTCGGATACGAGTAATCATGAAGCCTTTTTCATTTTGTACCTTTTTACAAAATATCTAAAATTCAAAAATTGTATCACTTTTGTTTGATAAAAAAGTAAACCCAAGTAAAACGAGAGAAATCATCAACAAAAACAAAAACAAAAACGTAGAGCTTACCGCCAAAACTAGTGGCTCTACTTGTGTCACGTCCCGATCCCGCTAGGGTCGTCCGTCTTGCCTGGATCCCTGCGGGATCGATCGTCCTCGCTAAGGCGTGATGCCGTACAAGCCTAAGTTGCGCTTGTACAAGGCCATGTACCTGCACAAAAACAACTAGTCAAGCAAAAACACACGCACGCACCCATTAGACAAGCAAAACACACGCACGCACCCATTGCAGAAAACCAAATGTTGGACACAGAGATTTGAAATGGAAATACTCATTTTATTCATAGCTTGATAG
The DNA here is from genome assembly GCA_029216955.1 of Iris pallida. NCBI lineage: Eukaryota > Viridiplantae > Streptophyta > Magnoliopsida > Asparagales > Iridaceae > Iris > Iris pallida. Next base: position 18,670,483 of record JANAVB010013598.1, on the reverse strand, counting down.
GAATACAAGTACAAAGCTTTGCAACTCAGATTTGCCTTATAATTTGGCTACAAGATTCTCTTTGAAATACTCTTTTGAAATTAGCCACAATGCCCATACATGATATCCTTTATTACAAGCTGGAATTGAAAGACACCTTCAAGGAAATGAAAACTGGAAACTTGCAATTGACTGAAAGTAAACTTCGAGGCGATCCACGAGCTCTACTGGGCTAGACGAGCTTCGGTGCCTCACTTGAAATCCCCCTGTCTCCTTTTGCTTTCTGAAAAGGATGCCCACAACGTGGGTCAGCACACATCATGTACTGGCGAGCGGCTCTTCGCCGAAACTCACAAATATCTGCACTAATTCAACATGTGAAGCTACATATTTACTAGTGCTCTTTCTACTTGTCTAGGTTCTTTTTAACAATTCATAAGAAACATGACAGCAGAAAATTCATAGCCAACTTACCAACGCCGACAGTCATCCCTGCACAAAACAGGTTAGCACAATTTGCATATATTAAACATTCTCATTTTCCGTCCCTGCATGTTAGGCTTGCAATAAATCTCTATCTATATGCATGAACCTAACTATTGTGGTCCATGGGTATTCCCATTACTAGTAATTGGAACTTCTTGCCCAACTACTAATAGACTAACACCCTTTTTCTGCGGGGACTTCTAGCCCCAAGTGTCCTGTTCTCTCCTAGGCCGATCGACTCCAGGTGCCCCCAGAATCGATCGAGAGATTACCTCCTTGTGCACAAGTTGTCTAGACCAATGCGAATGCAGCTATCAGATAATTCTACCATGCACGAGCCTAGCAACTTGTAACCATTTCCATTCTCTTCTTCTTCTTGTACGGTCAAGCCGTGATTTCCATATCGAGCTATCTCTTTTAGGCAATTCATAATAGCATACAGTTCATATTGAAGCAAGCAAGCGACAGTTCCATTTTACATATGATTCATTCATTATCTTCTCTTATCTTTTGTTATTGAGGCATCGTTGATCACAGGGACAAGGCAACAGAGTAGACTAGAGATCATTTTTATTAGGGCGTACAAATAAATGCAAGCCCGGTTCAAGCAACTCACCGAGATGAATCTTAGTTGAGAGAAGGAGGGACTTCACGCGCCGTTCACGAACAATTCACGCGGCCTACAATGGCACCAACAGTTGATTAGCATACTTCGTCTCTTTCTCTCAAGATTCGGAATGAATGCGAAATGCGATGAAAGCGAACAATGAAAACCAATCATCGAAAACCAACACGAAAACGCATTTATCAAAACCAAGCAGCGAAGAGAAAACATTCAGCAAAACTCTTGGATTCATTTCAATAGAAGTCAATCCATCAATTGGAAAGGTTCATTGCATTTCATCCGTGATCAATCGATACCGGCAAAGGTTTCACCAAGTACTCAGTTCATGACTGAGTCAACAAGCCGTAGGTATTACATAGTGGACCGCAAGGAGCGGGGCACTACAACTTGGACCAAATAAATCTATATGTATCAACTGCAAGGGTCTTGAAATACTTACAGCGTTGATGAATTTAAATGTAGACCTAGTTGCTTTGTTCTTCTCACAGTCAGCATATACCATATCTCTCTTGAATGATATCTCAGGGGGTCCTTTTACCAACTTTTTAGTGCTTAGCCGTGAGATAGTGTCCATATTTGCATGTTCTAGCCTCATATGCCACAGCCAGCTTTCATCTAAGTTTGCGACTAAGCATCTTCTTGCATTATTAGTACTCTCTAGAAAGAAAACATAAATATTGTCTTCTCTAATCCCTTCATATACGGGATTACCACATGATATATCATATATTGTACATTTGTCTTTAACAAAATTGATGCCATAACCATTATCTGCCAAGTAACTTATGCTCAGTAGGTTATGTTTTAATTCTGTAACTAGACAAACATCTTTTATTACAGGATAAGAAGATATACCAACAATGCCATTTCCAATGATATCATCTTTTAGGTTATTTTCGAAGGAGACGTATCACTCTTTCTTCATCAATAGCGTGGCGAACAAAGATGCATCACCAGTCATGTGCCACGAGCATCCGCTATCGAGGATCCACTTGCTTTTAGCATGAGAGGGTTGAGGGTCCACCTACAAAAAAATTAGATGAATCCTTTGGTACCCGTTTACTGAAGGGTCCATATTGATTAGTCTTAGGTCTCTAAATCAGTGTGTGGTTGTCAACAAGCTTTCTTGCTAGACAATACTGTGATATGTGTCCATGAGTACCACAGTAAAATGTGTTAGTTGATTTTGTGTTGACATGCATATATGGTTTCTTTGAAAACCTATATGTGAAAGCATAGTGATATTCGTGTTTCTTGCGTGCTTTCTGTGTTTTAGTCCACTTAGGTGTATGCTGAGCATTAGGACTAAATTTAGGTTGTGTCACGGTATAGCCTGTTTGTCTAACTTGATTTCTAACCTTTTAGAAATCGCATAAGACTCTTCATATTTAGCAGTCATATCAATGAGTCTTTGTTCTGTGACAAAGTGTTTCTTCTTCTCTATGTCATATAACTCTTGTATCTTGACATAGTCTCTTTCTTTCTTTTCAATTTTGAGGATAGCCTCATGATAGTCTACTTTAAGCTTGGCTATCTCTTCCGTGTTATCGGTAGTAGATGTCTCTTTAATGTCTTCAATGAGACTTGACAGTCTAGCTACTTCGGTTGTGTATGCCTTAACCTCTTTTCGAGATTGCTTATACTTGTCAAGCATATTTCTGTGTTCTTCAAGTAGTTTGCTGAAGGCATTTCTTAACTCATCGAAAGTAAAATCATCAAACAAAGGATTTGAGGATACCTTATCAAAAGCCATAAGACAGACATTTGCAATGCTGCAGGGTCTATCTTCTTCCTCTGTTTCACTAGCATCACTTTTATGCCAGATACTTGTATTTGCATACTTTCGACCAGTTGTTATTCTTCGACTTGATCTATCATATGGACTGCTTTTGTTTGGAGTTGGGCAGTCCTTCTTCATATGCCCTGACTTCTTGCATCCAAAGCAGATTGTTTCTTCATTGCTTTCATTGACATCTTTCTTCTTTCTGTTTGATTTTTCAAATTTTAAGAATTTTCTGAAATTCTTCACTAGCAGGGTGTTCATCACCACTGGATGATTCTTCATCAGAATCTTTGTATGTTGATCTTCTGGCTTAAGCTTTGAAGGAGATTGATTTCTCTATTGGAGTAGCTTCTTTGCAGATCCAGCTCATGGGTCATTAGCTTGCCCATAAGTGTTTCCAGAGTCATGGTGATGAGATCGTTTCCTTCAACAATTGCAGTTGCCTTTGGGTTCCAGTTCTTGGTTAGAGCCTATCACGACCCGCACCCGCTATTTCGGATATGAGACGTGTCCAACCAGCCTACGCCGCAGAGTCGACGGTAGAACGCTGTCACGGCCATGATGATCAAAATCAATAAAATAATGCTCATTCACAAAACTAATTTAATGTACAATATTTACAAGTTTTATATTTGCAAGAAATATAAACTCATATAAATATTGAAATTGTTACAACTCATCTATCTAGCTAATCTTTAGGTTTTCGTCTGCAAGTACACCAGTAACTCCCCATGCTAAGTGAATCCACAGCTAACCTAAAAAATATTGGTTTTCAGTCAGGAATGGAACGACTACAATTCACTGAATGCAGTTTCAATAATTAAAAATGACTATACAGCAGAGGTTAGCCTTTAAAAATATGATTTGAAAAATAAACACAGAAAGATAAAATAAAACTAAACAAAGGAATACAGTAAATAAATACAAAGACAACACTCACCGACTGACTGAAGTATCTTTGCTATGTGATCGGTCTCGGGACAATTATACGACACTGTCTACACTATCTACACTGTATAAAGTTACACGGTCTACACTGTATAATGTACACGATCTATACTGTATAAAGTAATAATAAAATACTGTCTATACTGTATAAAGCAATAATAAAATACTGTCTATACTGTATAATCACGGTCTACACTATATACACTGTATAAGGTCAGATCACAATCCTTGGTACTTTACCTCCCCGACACGACAAAATATAACAAACATAAAAGACGAAAATCATATATCTAGCGACTAACAATGAGGCATAGTAATGATCAATATCGAAAATAAACAATAAACTGTACTCGCCTGTGGTCCTTTGCTGGTGAAACCGATAATCCTAACGTGCACAAAGTAATTGGAAAATTTGCATAAAGGCCGATATGGTTAATTTCGAAGGATACGCATTAAATTCGTCGCACACACGCAACCAATTTGAATTCCGTCAAATCCCACACGTCCACGAAGCCATTATGCACCTTTCGATGCTTTCGGTTCGCGACCACGTCGCCCGGATTGGCGGGACGCACGTCGTATCGAGGGGTTTTTCATAAATTCTATAATTTTAAAAATAGATTTTTTGCCAAATTGGGAATCCGATTTCTCGACGCACAGTCGACGAAATCCGATTCTACAAAAAGGGATTCAAAGCGCTATAGGTTGTCTAGGACTGCTGTAAATTAGTTTTGGATAAATCATAGCGAGCTAGTCAAAACCTGTCTTCCAAAATAGGGGTTTCAATCTCGAGGCAGATCTGTTTTGAACAGATTTTTCTCGAACTTCTAATCAATTTCTCGGACAATCTAGCGCTTTATAAATCAATCTATTAGAAGGGAAATCAAGAGGTATATGTTGGGTCCATACGAGAATAAACGGCTCGAAGATTCGTCGACCGTGTGCGGGGAAAACTCTCAGCGATGTCACCCTTGTCGACTTCCCTGCTGCGGTTGTTATGTTTGACGCGCTGTGATCGTCGGCCTCGCCGTCCGGCGGTCGTGGCGGCGGCAACGCATGTCTAGGGTGGCCGCTCAGGGTGGCTGGGGGCGCGCGCAGGTGGGGGATTAGGGTTTGCTCCCCTTTTCTCTCCTGATTACTCTATATATATACATGCAGTTTTGGCTACTATGGGGGAACTTACGCGCGGGTAGGGGCCTGCTCGGCCAAGGATTTGTTTGATGTTGCTTCTTTTTTTTAGTCTAATACATATATAAAAAATATATATATAATATATATATATATAATATATATATATATATATATATATATATATATATATATATATATATATATATATATATATATATATATATATATATATATATATATATATATATATATATATATATATAAAGAAGGGGGAGGCCTCGCCGTCCGGCTGTCGTGGCGGCGGCAACGCACGTCTAGGGTGGCCGCCCAGGGTGGCTGGGGGCGCGCGCAGGTGAGGGATTAGGGTTTGTTCCCCTTTTCTCTCCTGATTACTATATATATATATATATATATATATATATATATATATATATATATATATATATATATATATATATTGTTTTTTTTAAGAAGGGGGAATTTTATTGATGGATCAGGCGCAAAAAGGAAAAGCCTATACAATAAGAGCGGCAAGCGCTGGCAAAAGAAGAGAAACGGCTAGGCAAGCCGACAAAACTGAAAGAAGAAAAAGGCATAGACTGAGACTAATCTATGGTTTCCCAGAATTTGGACGTGGAGTGCGAGCAGCGCCTCCGGATCTTAAGGATCTGTCTGATGATTTCCCTGTATAGTTGGGGGGGTGGAAGATGTCGTCCCTCATATCGGTACTTGTTCCTATTTTTCCATAGAACCCAAACGCCTGCGGCTGCGACGATCTGATGTCCGTGGGAAGCGCCCCAGCTGGACAGGAGATCGTTGAAGCCCCTAGGGGGGAGGCCTTCCTAATCTTGGTGCTGAGAGTCGCCCAAATATTCCTGGCCAAATCACCGGAGATGAGGATGTGTGCTGCCGATTCGGCTTGGGGGGAAGTGCAACAATGGCAACTCGAAACAAGGCTGTAGCCAAACGAGATGATGGCATCGTTGGTAGGGAGCTTGCGGAGGAGGGCTCGCCACATAAGGATTGACCATTTGGTGGGGATGCAGGCATGCCAGAAAGAAGCGGTGAGGGGTGATGGGGTTCCGATGCCTCGGGCGATAGACCTGGCGGATTGCCGTGAGAACCAGCCGTCCGGGTTAGGGGACCATCGCGTGATGTCCGGAGTGTCGGAGATACTGAGATTGGCATTGGCGAGACAGGCGACAGCCGCGGGACCGAGCCAAGTCCTGATACGGTCCCAGATCCATCCGGACGTGGGATCCCAAAGTTCGCGAATCTGGCCATCCCGCAGGAGGAGGGGGGCTGGGCTGGGGAGGGTGCCAAAGGTTCCCACCCAGCCAACGATCGTGGCTCATCGATGAGTAGCCGTTGCCCAGTTGGATGTGCATGAGGGGGTCGGCAAGATGACGTCCGCGGGTAATGTGTCTCCACGAAGACGATGAACGACTGTTGACTAAGGCAGTTCCCGGGTGGGAATATCTGAAGTATCTCGCTTGCATGAAGCGAGTCCAAATTGAATTATCTGTGCGCAGTTTCCACCACAACTTTATGGAGCAAGCATCGACGATGTGTTCCAATCGACTGAATCCAAGGCCGCCCTCGAGATTGGGATGAGCCATTGTGGTCCAGCTAGCCCAGTGGTGCTTGTCTTTACCTTTGTTGTGGCCCCAGAAGAATCGGGCGAAGAGGGATTCAAGCGACGCGAGAACCTTTTTGGGAGGGTTACAGACTGCCAGGGTATAAATAGGGATGGTGGATAGGACGTGCTTGATCAAAATTAGCTTGCCTCCAGGCGATAGAGTGGCGTTGTGCCACCCCTCGATCATTTTCCTAATAGCGCTGACCATGTATTCGAAGATACCCGAGTTGGCCTTTCCATAGACCAATGGGCACCCTAAGTAGGTGAAAGGGGGGTATGCTATGGCAAAGGTGGTCAGGTTGGAGATAGTCGCAGAGTGAGACCTGTTCGTTTTGTGGTGGGTGTAGATGACACTTTTTTGGTTGTTAATTTTTTGTCCGGAGCATCTAGTGTACCTGTTAAACGTTTGAAGGACCACTTCGATGGAGCCGATATCTCCGGAGGAGAAGATGAGGACATCGTCAGCGTAAGGAAGGTGAGTGATGATGGGGCAGCCGGTGGTGGTGTGAAAGTGGTAGAACCACGGGGAGTTGGGCATGCTCTTAAGGTTTCTGCTGAGGGCCTCAGCGGTGATGATGAAGATAGTAGCTGAAAGAGGGTCCCCCTGTCGGACGCCTCGGGTAGCGGTGAAGAAGCCGTCGGCCTGGCCATTGATTACGGTGGAGAACCAAAAATTGTTGATGGACGTGAAGATGATGTCAATCCAGGCTTCAGAGAAGCCAAAAGTCCTGAAAACCCAGATCATGAATTGCCAGTCAAGACGGTCGTAGGCTTTTTCTTTGTCCAGCTTAATGGCGATGTTTTCCCCTCTGGTCGGGAATTTCATGCAAGTGACCATTTCTTGAGCTAGCAGGATGTTGTCCACGATGTTGCGCCCTTTCACAAAACTGCTCTGCTCTTCGAAAATAATTTTAGGAAGTAGCTCCGTCATGCAGTTGGCGATTATTTTTGCGATGATTTTGTTAGCAAAGTTGCATAGACTTATGGGGCGGAAGTCTTTAAAGGTTTCTGTGTTGCCTTTTTTAGGGATAAGAATGAGATAGGCCCTGGATAAAGATTTAGGGTATCTAGCTCCTTGGAAGAAGGCTATCGAGGCCTCCAAAAAATCTGGGTCAATGATCTCCCAGCAATGTCTGTAGAATACCCCGCTGAACCCGTCGGGTCCGGGAGCGCTGTGCTCGTCAAGATCCCAGACGGCAGTCCGGACCTCGACAGCGGAGGGGAGGGAGAGGAGCTGCTCGTTCTCTTGAACAGTGATGATGCTCGGGATCTCCGCCAGCACTCCCTCGTCCAAGACGACCGCATCTTTGGTGAAGAGGTTGGAGAAGAAATTAGCCGCTGCCTCTTGAATCTTATGCTGGTCTGTCAGCTGGTTGCCATTGTTATCGTTGATACGGTGGAGCTTGAGCTGTTGTCTGCAGCCTTTAACGCATGCATGGAAGAAGCTGGAGTTGTGGTCCCCTTCGTTGTCCCATTTAAGTCTGGCTTTTTGTTTCCAGAATTCAGTTTTGACTTTAAGTCTGGACTTGAGGATCGCTCTGGCGAGGTTGAAAGCGGTCCGCGCTTCGGGGGATCTGTTAGCAACGTAAGTGATCTCGGTGCGGGTGACATCATCTTCCGTATTTTTGATCTCCTGAAAGATGTTGCCGAACGCGGCCTTACTCCACCTGGAAAGAGCCTTGCTCGTGGCACGCAGTCTGGCCGCAACTCTGTACATCGGATCAACGTCGTTCTCTGAGAACCAAGCTGATGTCACCTCGGATTTGAAACTAGGATGGTGCCTCCAGAAATTCAAGAATTGGAAAGGTTTCTTGATGCTTAGGGAGCTTCTGCTGATCTCGATGAGAAGGGGTGAGTGATCTGATTTCGTGGTGTTGAGGTGGAAGAGGTTAGTGATGAGCCCCATGTCAGCCCAGTGGCTGTTGATGAGGGCGCGGTCGAGACGGGAGTATTGACGCCGATACCCTTCCTGCATGTTGTACCAGGTGAAAGCATTGCCGGAGAATGGTAGGTGTGCGAGGTGACGAAGATGAAATTATTGAAGTCGTCCATGGCCGGGAGAGGAGGCGGTCGCCCTCCGGACTTCTCGGCACTGCTCAAGATGGTGTTGAAGTCACCAATGCACATCCACGGGAGGTTCTGGAGGGAGAGGTGAGTGTCGAGCAGGTCGGCCCAGAGGAGTTTCCGCTCTTGGAAGTCACAGCTGCCGTAGATGGCGAAGATTAAGATTCTGTTGTGAAGTTGGGGGTGTTCCACCCAGAAGGAGAGGGCTTGGCGGGAGTCCAGAACGAGGTCGGATTGAATGCCAGTGCTGGCGAGAATCCAGATGTCGTGACTACTAGCCAGAGCGGTCGCGAATCCCAGGTGAAGTTGGATGCCGGTGATCCTTTTCTTTGGGATTTTGGGTTTAATGATTATAAGTATGTCAATTTTGTGAATTTTTTGAGGCTGAGGATTCTGTTCAGCGTTGGTTTTTTAGCTATGCCTCTAACGTTCCACGAGAGGATGTTAAACATTGGCTTGAGGGGAGTGGGAGAGGAGGTTTAGCTTGGCTGCTGACCTTTGGTCATGGCCGCTTGCTGATTCTTTTTCTTGTTTCTCTTCTTCTTTTTCGAGGAGGATTTCTTGGTGGCAGTTTTGTGGTTGTCGCTGGCCTCTGTTAAGCCATTATGAGAGAAATCCCGGTCGACGGCCACCGAGGAGTAGCTCGCGGCCTCGGCATCGTCGAGGGCACACAGGGGGTTGTTGCGGTCAAGGAAACCAACTTCCTTGGCTTGCCAGAACCTGCCAGTGAGAGGGGAACAAGGGTCTGGGGGGGCGTCGGTGAAGACGGATGAGAGGGCCGGAATAGCAGTGCGCAACTCTGGTTCTTCGACTATAGAAGGGTCGAGGGTTTCCAAGAGCTGTTCCCGTGGGTGTCCACCAATGGAGATGGGGGGAGTGGGGCTGGAGCCAAAGGGCTCAAGGAAGGTGATGAGGGAGATCTCTCGGGGAACTGTGTCGGCGCTAAATGCGGTAGGTATGGGGGGGGAAGGGGCTGAGGGCTTGTCGGGTTTTTGAGACGGCCTTCTCTGCCTGGGACTCGTGGCATATGAGATCTAAGGTGTGCTCACAAGGGCTCTCGGGGGAGTTATTGCTGTCAAGAATGGCGAAGGAGTTAGCGAGGGTAATGGTGGAGGGGTTGTAGGAAACGATGGCAGAGTCGGACGAGGTGAGGGATCTCGGCCTTTGCTGAGGAAAGGTTTCTGTTTGACGGAGGGAGGGGAGTTGGGGAGTTGTCAGGAGAGGGGATGCGGGGGGTGGTGGGCGCAACCGTGTCGCAAGGTTTACGGGGACCAGGCTTCTTGAGGGTCGGGTTTGCCCGGAAGCAGTGTTGCAGGGAATGGCCGCTCATCTGGCAATGTTGGCAATAAATGATGTTGTTGTCATACTCCAGCGTTTGCCCGATGGTCTTATCACCAAGCTCTATCTCAATCATTTTGGGAGGTTCCTTGGCGAGGTCGAGCTCAACACAAATCTTCGCGTAGTTGCATTTTGAAAGGTTACATGTTTCTTCTGCGATGGCGACCAGGGACCCGAAGGAACTGGCGATGCGCTTGAGGGCAGCTGCAGGAAAACACACCAGGGGGAGGTTGGGGAGGGTGACCCATGTGGATATGATCGACGAATCCATAGCTTGGTTGAAATTGGGTGACCATTTGACGATTTTAGCAACTTGAGAGTCAATTTTGGTGGAACCCTTGGCCCATACCGTGGTACAGTCCTGATCAGAGGACAGGTACAGGAATATGTGCTTTGGGTCGAGAGGGGCGACCCGAAAGGTATCCACGAGACCCCAGGCCGCGATGGCCTCCTTCACCCTAGCTATCTTCGGGCAGCCAGAGGTGAACTTAAGGATGAAGGACTTGAGGAAGGGGAAGGATAGGGAAGAAATGTCCGCGTCGGAGAAAGGGACACGGATTGGGAATCCGTCGGATGGGGGTACGAAAATGATTTTGGGAAGGATGATCTCCGCGGGAGGGGGGTGGAGGACCTTCTCGCGGTCAGGCCGCAACGCTTCTGTGTAGGAAGAAACGCGGGTAGGGGAGGGGATTGGGGCTGGGGTAGCAGGCAGGCCGCTGGTGACAGGAGCGGTGGCGGGGCCTCCGGTTATGGGCCTGCCTGCAGAGGGGGTAAGGAGAACTTGTGCAGGGGAGGCCGGCGTCGAGGGGGGAGCTGTCCCACAGAGTGGGAGCCACCAGGCTCTGGGAGTCCCGAAACAGAGGGTGGAGACATACCCACGACGTGGGAGCCTCCGGACGGGCGAGCTTCGCTTCCCGCAACAGGTGAAGGCTGGCCCACAATGTGGGTGCCACCGGGCGCTGAAAGGCCCGAAGCGATGGGTGAGGGCAGTCCCACAATGTGGCTGCCACCGAACGCGCAAAGGTCCGCAATATTGGATGAGGGCTGGCCCACTAAGTGGGTGCCACCGGGCGTGCTGGATCCCGAAATAGGGACTGAGGGCTGGCGCACACCGTTGGGGCCCTCAAGCTCGCGGAAAGGTGGCTGATCCAACACGTGGATGCCTGTGCTCGAGCCCGATACTGATTGAGAGCAAACAGGTTGCGTAAGCGCATGGCCCGCGCCCGAGGAGAAAGCGAAAGCGGCAAGGGGGGCCCGTAGGCCCATTGCGCGGCAAGATGGGACCAACGTAAAAGCCAGTGCATGAGCTCTGCAGCGTAAAGTGGTTGGACTCCGCGTAAAGCGTAGCAGAAACAGGAGGGAGCTGCGTAAAAGCTCGTAGAACGTTGCTCGAGGAAAGCGGTGGAACCGAGGTCCTCGATGTGGATGGATCAGAGGGCGTCGAACGAGGTGGGGGTTCCCGAGGGGGCAGGTGGGCGCTGGGCACGAGACCTGGGATGGCGTGCCGCTCGGCTCCATGTGCCCCACCGGGAGGGGAGCCGAGGCAGGCCCTGCGGCAGCCGAGGAGCGAACGCTAGGCGGCCGGAGCGGACCGCCAATCTCGGAAGGGGGGCCGAAGCTGGCTAGCAGGCACCTAGGTGAGGCCACCGGAGCGGTAGAGCGAGACCAGGGGACGGCCGGGCCGGCGAGGGTGGCTCGGGGAGGGACGGGGGTGGGGCCCACCGGAGCTTCGCCGTGAGGATGGGCCTGCCTACCAGGTCGAGCTGAGCTCGTGACCAGGCTAGGGAGGCGTCGGAGGGAGGTGGAGGGGGAGGTGGTGGTGGGGAGTCGACTTCGAGGGAGGTGGATGTCCGTGGGTCGGCGGATGCGACCCGGACGGGGGCCAACCCGCAGCCACCTTCACCAGCAGCGGCCTGGTCGAGAGGCGCCGCCGCAGAGGGAGGAGTGCCTCTCGCGGCCGAGGGGAGGTTACTCGAGGCCGAGTGAGGAGGTGGCACAGGAGTCGGGAGGGTGACGATTGGGGGGACGCCCGACGGCGGGGAGCGAGGGGGACCGGGGGTGAGCGCACGGCGATGGAAAGGAGGTCAGCCGTCCAGGCGGGGATGTGCCGCAGGGGGGTGAGCCGAGGATAGAGGGGAGGGAAGAGCGGGAAAGACGACTGTGGAGTCCGAGGCGGGGTGGACGCCTGGTCGCTCGAAGAGACTTGTGCTGCCGGCGACGACGGGACAGGGATGAGGGAAGACGGGAACGGGAGGAAGACGCTGTAAGGGGGGCGGTGGTTCCCGGACACCAAGGATGTCAGGGGAGGGTGGTGTGGGCAAAGAGGGGAGGTGTCGGGGAGGCATGGGAGAGGAGGTGAAGAGGTGGACGGCGGGGGAGGCGGGTAGGGTTAGCGGACATTGGCCGGGAGGGAAAGTCGATGGGCAAATTTTATATATATATATATATATATATATATATGCACATGTATCATATGTAGATTTAACACTCTAACATTCCATACATTTAATATTATCTATTTCAGTCTAAGGCCTTATTTATGTAAATATGAATATATATATATTATAAAATTTATTAGAGAATGTAATATAACCAATAATAATAGTATATAATAATAACCTCATAATATTGATAATAAAAATAATAATAAATTCAATAAATCAATAATGGTGTATATACCATTACGTACAGTCTAATAATCCCAAAATATACAAGGATCTATTTTATACAAATGTTATTGAAAATCAACTAATATTGATATTTATAATATTTAATTACGAATACTTAGGAAATATTTATTAAATCATTAAAACGGAATACAACACACTCATACGAAATTCCATCAACACAAATGTCATTGGACGTACCGCATGACTACATAGGCTTGGACTTGTTTTGGGTCGAATCTAGACTAGTTCGGTACAACCGGGTTCCCTAAAACTCAATAATATAATTAATAGATAAATAAATTTTTGGTAAGGATTAAGTCGCAACTTGGCCTGGTTTTCCTGGTTAGAATATCACTATGGCTCGGCCTTCCCTACCAGGGCTAATACACTAGTCAAAGCACGCCATTTCACTATCCGTGCCACGATTCCTAGTCACCTTGTACTCCAAAACTCCACTATGGCTAAAGTCACCTACCGTAATAATTAACTAAGAAATTATTTATAAAATTTAAAAACCACCATTCAAACAAAATAAATAATAATAAAAATATTTTAAAATTTTCGGGAAGGGCAGCTACAAATCTGCCCACCTTAAAAATAATTTTGTCCTCGAAATTCTAATTCATAACTATTCCTTAAAATTCAAAAAGGAAATATACTATTACCTTAATCTCCTTAAATTTTTATTCCTAAAAAATAGTTTATATCCTCCTCCTAGCCATTTTGTAACTACGAAAACTCTGATGACTTCTACCCACCTTTGGTCGCACTACTCCCTCAGAGGTATGTCCCTACAACTTTATAATCATCCAACTACTTGCTAAAATTGCTACCAATAGATATCTACTGCTTATGGCCTCTATAATCCTCTCCTATTTATCAAACAACCTAAAATCTAACAAGCAACAAATTTACACAAGTAGCTAAAAAATATTGATAATTTCTAATAAGCGGGATCATTCGTCCCTCTGAAATAGGAAGATAAGGAAGAATAATCGAGAGCAAATATGAAGTTTCAAGTGCGGTAGAGTGTATCCAATGATGCAGACAGAAAGAAGTTTTATAAACTATTGACTTATTTGCGAGAGTGGGCTTCTTGAGTCCAGTCACTTGTTAAATCGAAGAACCCTTCGTTTCTCAGAAGGGCTTGCAATTCGTGCAATACAGAAGTTTCGTTCTCGAAATTAATCTAAACAAGGTTCCGAAATTTCAAAAATCAAGATTGTGATCGTTTTCGTGGTTATTTAAACACACAAGCAAATGATATAAATGTAATACAAGATCGTATGGCGACTCCCAGGTAGATGGAATAAGGGTTACGGATGACCCTACATTCTAAAAGGGAGACTACATAATAGGTATAGGAACCTATTTCAAATAGTTTGATTTTATAGTCCAAATATGGTGGTATGTATGAATGGATTTTACTGGGTCTTAATGGGTTCCCTGATTGGACATCAATCGTTGGCTGGATGAACCTTAGATTTCAATCTATATGGACTGGACGAGATCCCAATGATAAAACTATTTCTAGTAGGTTAGGGTAACCTAGTATAGGTTTCCACCCATGTGGTTGGGCTAGATGGGCAGTCGGATTGGTTAAATAGGTTCTGCAAGCCTTGAAGATGCGCCTTCCGTGACTTTTGTGTTTAAGTAGCACGAGAAGACACAATTGTGTGGCACACTAGTGACATATGCGTAGTGGACTTCGAGTAGATCACAACCATATATTGGGTCGAAGGAATTGAGTCGAGGTTGAGTCTCTAATGGAAGTCGAAAAGTATACCGGTATTATGGTAAGGATTATAGCTAGTCCTTTTGACCTGAAAGTCGTACCACTGAAATAGAGTACAAGGGGACGGATTTGAGTGGGACATGATATACCTAGATGAAGATGGACTCGTCTAGATCTTGCATATAAAATTTGTTGGAAGGTAACAGCCGGTCTTGTGCTCCGATTATTAGGACACGGCCGGGGACACAAAATGATCTAAATGAAAAGTGGGAGTCCATGGGGCACTAATCATCATCCTAATAGAAATTATTCTAATCAATTGGTAATCCTCGTATATTCCAAAATTTTAGAAGGCTTACAGTCTACCCACCTTAGAGGCTAGGACATGGTTTTAGGAATAATAAGGTTAGAAGAATTTTAAAGTCCGGATATTGTGCCTCGACTCTTGTTAAATAAGAATAAGACACGGCGTAACGGAATACGGTAGATATAAGTCAAGTCAAGGATCGTTCCTCAATAAATGGAAAACGAGTGTGTACAATGACACATGGTTGATAAAATAGAATGATCTAGTCGTCCATAGTATACCAGAGTTATCGACGGGGTAACCAACTCTAAGGCACATCATATGAAGAGAATTCTAACAACTGAGTCGTAAATTTCTATTTGAGTCAAGCCTGCCAGACTATTGTCACAAGGGTTCTAGTGGTATGGTTGTAGTGATCATGTATTACTGTTGACAGCTTGTAGGTCATGATATGACAGGGTATTTAAGCTATGGTATTGGCTAAGCCAGTGACTGCGGTGTTCCAATACTAGTTAGGTCTTAATAATAAAATTTTCATAACTAGGGTAATATTTGTTGGAAACCAATCTCGGGATGGATGTCTACCATAGTCATGGTAAATGATTGTCCTTATATTTGTCTATTCATCTCATGTCTAAACTGTGGGCTTTGGTCGAGGAAAGGTTGGGTTAAGGCTTACGGGTTGCTAGTTAAAGCAAGCTTCAAGCAAATAATTAGAGACTCACGATATTCGGTTTTTTGAGAAGAGGTAGCTTCCTAGGTTGGCATTTTGACCAAGGGTAAAACCCTACTCATTCTTAAATTCAGATGGCTAGAAGGTCCCAATAGCAGTTTGGGGATCGTGAGGAGAACGAATAACTCAATCACATGGCTGGCCGAGGGTAGCTACACTTGTGTATACAACTATCATAGCCATGGGGATACTCGGTATCTATCTACCAATTACGAGCTTTTGTCTTTCCAAATCAGTGAAAGATAAAAACAATAAAGAGTTCAAGGAAGATGTCACTGAATACAATTACGTGATTCGAAGGCAAACTTATAATTCAAGAGACATTGTCAATGCAGTCGCGAATGAGATCATAGATACATCGATATCTCTACCCACGTGGGAAAATCAAAGAGAGAGCGAACCGAGTGCAGTAAGGTTGATCAGACCGTAAAACATCGATTCTGATTAGACTATATGTTAGCAGGCGTCCCCAATAAACGTATGTCTTGAATCAAGCTCGATAAAAGAGTAAGCTTGCAAAACTATGCTGTAATAGCAGCATTGGTCAAGATAGTCCAAATACCAGCATGCGAGATTTTTGAAAGGAGGCACAAGTAGTTTGAGTTTTGTAAAAATCAAAACCTTACCTGGTGTTCTCGCCTATACGGTCATCCTGCTATCTCCTTATCCATAAGGCCTAGGTCGACTAATGGGTTATGAACCTCTAAATTCTATATTCTAGGTAAACCTATTAGCGTCAGTCAATTACCTCATCAATAGATCACAAGGACCACGGAATGCTAGGTTGGGAGACATGCCACCCAACTTACAGAACTTTCACTAGTATTGGATTTGGATCTTATGGGACATAAGGGAATTTTTCTATCCTCTATAGTGTCCTAAACTTGTAATCATGTCTGAAGTCATTTCACCGAGGATCATGTCTCGTCCGTATACTCTGGATGTGGTAAACTCTTGGTTTCGTAGCTCAAATATGATACAAAATCGAATATTTCTTAAGTCTATCCAATATTGACTTAAGGGTAACTATGATCAAAAGAGGACCACTAGCCATAGTTTTAGCAATATTCGATAACCTATATTTTCTTAAACTAATTTCAACTCTATGGGTCGTGCCTCGCTAGTGCGCTGCTGGCTGCAGTGAGTCCATAGCCTCCATAATTTCAAATAAATGGCGACAGTGCGCTGCTGTCCTGCCATTATGAGTTAACTAACATTCCTTTTAACTATATCTGTAAAAATTTCTTAGCTTATAGAGATTCAAACAAGTTGACTATGAAATAAAGCGTAAGTATTTGTCCTATCAGTCACAACCCTTACAATAAAAGATTGAACTGGAAGGAAATAACTGAAGACAGAGAAATACAAACATTCTAGTATCTATTTCATATATATTCAAATCATTGAGGAAAAACCTTGAATCGAAACTAACTCAAGGTTCGCATATGGGTAAAATAATCAAATTTTTTATAAAATAATAATTCTTAGGGCAAAATAAGAATCAAATAGGCAGTTCGGACTAAGATATGAGGATGATATCTAAAGAGGCAAGGGGAAAGAATTGAACAATTTATCAAGGTTAGATCATTAACTCTATGAAGCCCTGTATCACCAAGTGAATAATCTATCCACATTGGATCCTATCGTCATATCTAGAGGTAATAGTGTACCTATGGGGATCTGACAAACTATCCAAATTAATAACTCCTCATCTAAATTGCATGGCCTAGACTACCCATCGGTAAATTTGTATAAGGGACTCCTAGTCCTAGTCATTCTCGTAAATTAAATTAACCCTAACTCGTGAATGAGCATTTGCTAGTCGCAGGCTCGCAATAGTACGACTAACTTATATACTATCACGAGTTCGTATGATTTGCAAAAACAGACCTGCATGGACCACTACAAAAACTTGTCATGACCCGTACCCACTATTTCGGATACGAGATGTGTCCAAGCCAACCTACGCCGTAGAGTCAGCGGTAGAACACTGTCACGGCCATGATGATCAAAATCAATAAAATAATGCTCATTCATAAAACTAATTTAATTTACAATATTCACAAGTTTTATATTTACAGAAAATATAAACTCTTACAAATATTGAAATGGTTACAACTCATCTATCTAGCTAATCTCTAGGTTTCCGTCTGCAAGTACACCAGTAACTCCCCATGCTAAATGAATCCACAGCTAACCTAAAAATATTGGTTTCCAGTCAGAAATGGAACGAGTATAATTCACTGAATGCAGTTTCAATAATTGAAAATGACTATACAGCAGAGGTTAGCCTTTAAATATATGATTTGAAAATAAATACATAAAGACAAAATAAAACTAAACAAAGGAATACAGTAAATAAATATAAAGTCAACACTCACCGACTGACTGAAGTACCTTTGATATGTGATCGGTCTCGAGACAATTATACGACACTGTCAATACTATCTACACAGTATAAAGTTACACGGTCTACATTGTATAAAATAATAATGAAATACTGTCTACACTGTATAAAGCAATAATGAAACACTGTCTACACTGTAAAATCACGGTCTACACTGTATACACTGTATAAGGTCAGATCACACATCCTTGGTACTTCACCTCCCCGATATGACAAAATATAACAAACATAAAAGACGAAAATCATAAATCTAGTGACTAACAATGAGGCATAGTAATGATTAATATCGAAAACAAACAATAAACTGTACTCGTCTGTGGTCCTTTGCTGGTGAAACCAATAATCCGAACCATTCAGTGTGCCACAATAGTCAAAACTCGTACAACAGTCTCCGAATGCTGAAATAAACATTACCAATATTCTCAGAATAGTCAAATTAGCTAGAATTGCCTGTTCTTAAGTCCAATTATGGACACAGGGGCAAAACGGTAATTTTGGATCAAAACGGTATCCGTCGTTGGACCCGCTTTGCACCAAAAAACGTGCCAGAGTCAATGGTCTCTAAAGTCGTCAAACTACATGTCTATGAATTTGTTTTGATGATATGAACCCAACCATATGTCCAAAGTTGGATTTCGGTAGGCCGTGCACAAAATCGCCCGTTGAGTCAGACCGTAGGGCCCGTAAAACGGCAATCCAATCAACTGTCTCAGAATTGGACCAAACTTGGCATACTGGACCAGGAAAATGATACGGTCATGTTGGCACAAGTTTCGTCTCGATCTGACGAACGTGCACAAAATAATTGAGAAATTTGCGCAGAGGCCGATACGGTGAATTTTGACGGATACGCATCAAATTCGTCGCGCACACTCAACAAATTTGAATTTCGTCAAAGTCCACACATCCACGAAGCTATTAAGCACCTTTCGATGCTTTCGGCCACGTCTCCTGGATTGGCGGAACGCACGTCGTATCGAGGGGTTTTTCATAAATTCTACAATTTTAAAAACAAGTTTTTCGCCAAATTGGGAATCCGATTTCTCGACGCACAGTCGACGAAATCCGATTCTACAAAAAGGATTCAAAGCCCTATAAGTTGTCTAGGAATGCTATAAATTAGTTTTGGATAAATCATAGTGAGCTAGTCAGAACCTGTCTTCCAAAATAGGGGTTTCAATATCGAGACAGATCTGTTTTGAACAGATTTTTTTTCAAACTTCTAATCAATTTCTCGGACAATGTAGCACTTTATAAATCAGTCTATTAGAAGGGGAATCAAGAGGTATATGTTGGGTCCACACCAGAACAAACGGCTCGAAGATTCGTCAATCGCGTACGAAGAAAACTCTCGGCGAAGTCACCCTTGCCGACTTTCCTGCTGCTGCGGTTGTTCTGTTTGATGCGATGTAATCGTCGGCCTCACCGTTCGACGGTCGTGGCGGCGGCGACGCGCGTCTAGGGTGGCCGCCCAGGGTGGCTGGGGGCGCGCGCAGGTGAGGGATTAGGGTTTGTTCCCCTTTTCTCTCCCGATTACTCTATATATATACATGCGGTTTTGGCTTCTGTGGGGGACTTACGCGCGGGTTGGGGCCTGCTTGGCCTATGATTTGTTTGTTGTTGCTTCTTTTTTTTTTATTTAGTCTAATACATACATACATATATATATATATATATATATTTTTATATATATATATTTATATATATTTTATATAAATATATATATATATATATATATATTTTTATATATATATATTAGATATATATATAAATATAATATATATATATATATATATATATATTATATATTATATATATCATATATATATATATATATATATATATATTATATATATGCACATGTATCATATGTAGATTTAACACTCTAACATTCCATACATTTAATATTATCTATTTCAGTCTAGGGCTTATTTATATAAATATGAATATATATTATAACATTTATTAGACGAATATAATATAACCAATAATAATAATAATATATAATATATAATAATAACCTCATAAGATTGATAATAAAATAATAATAAATTCAATAAATCAATAATGGTGTATATACCATTACGTATAATCTAATAATTCCAAAATATACAAGGACCTATTTTAAACAAATGTTATTGAATATCAACTAATAATGATATTTATAATATTTAATTACGAATACTTAGGAAATATTCATTAAATCATTATAACGGAATACAACACACTCATACGAAATTCCATCAACACGAATGTCATTGGACGTACCGCATGACTACATGGGCTTAGACTTGTTTTGGGTCGAATCTGGACTAGTTCGGTACAACTGGGTTCCCTAAAACTCAATAATATAATTAATAAATAAATAAATCTTCGGTAAGGGTTAAGTCGCAACTTGGCCTGATTTTTTCTAGTTAGAACATCACTATGGCTTGGCCTTCCCTGCCAGGGCTAATACACTAGTCAAAGCACGCCATTTCACTATCCGTGCCACGATTTCTAGTCACCTTGTACTCCAAAACTCCACCATGGCTAAAGTCACCTACCATAATAATTAACTAAGAAATTATTTATAAAAATCTAAAAACCACCATTCAAATAAAATAAATAATAATAAAAATATTTTAAATTTTTCGGGAAGGGCAGCTACAAATCTACCCACCTTAAAATAATTTTGTCCTCGAAATTCTAATTCATAACTATTCCTTAAAATTCAAAAAGGAAATATACTATTACCTTAATCTCCTTAAATTTTTATTCCTCAAAAATAGTTTATATCCTCCTCCTAGCCATTTTGTAACTACGAAAACTCCGAGACTTCTACCACCTTTGGTCACACTACTCCCTCAGAGGTATGTCCCTACAGCTTTATAATCATCCAACAACTTGCTAAAATTGCTACCAATAGATATCTATGCTTATGGCCTCTATAATCCTCTCCTATCCATCAAACAACCCAAATTCTAACAAGCAACAAATTTACACAAGTAGCTAAGAAATATTGATATTTTAATAAGCGGGATCATTTGTCTCTCTGAATAGTTAGGACAGGAAGATAAGGAGAATAATCGAGAGTAAATATGAAGTTTCAAGAGCTGGGGTAGAGTGTATCCAATGATACAGACGAAAGATGTTTTAAAAACCATTGACTTATTTGCTAGACTGGGATTTCGATTCCAGTCACTTGCTAAATCGAAGAACCCTTCGTTCTCAGAGGGGCTTGCAATCCGTGCAATACAAACTTTGTTCTCGAAATTAATCTAAACAGGGTTCCGAAATTCAGAAATCAAGATGTGATCTTTTCCGTGGTATTTAAAAAACACAAGCAAAGGATATAAATGCAATACAAGATCGTATTGCGACTCCCAGGTAGATGGAATAAGGGTTACAGATGACCCTACTTCTAGAAGGGAGACTACATAATATGTATAGGGACCTATTTCAAATATTCGATTTATAGTCCAAATATGGTGCTATGTATGAATGGGTTTTACTGGGTCTTAATGGGTTCCCTGATTGGACATCAATCGTTGGTTGGATGAACTTGAATTTCAATCTATATGGAGGACAAGATACCAATAATAAACTATTTTTACTAGGTTAGGGTAACCTAGAATAGGTTTCCACCCACGGGGTGAGCTAGTGAGCAGTCAGATTGGTTTAAATAGGTTCTGTAAGCCTTGAAGATGCGCCTTTCGTGACTTTTGTGTTTAAGTAGCATGAGAAGACACAATTGAGTGGCACACTAGTGACATGTGCATAGTGGGCTTCGAGAGTAGATCAAACCATATATGGGTCGAAGGAATAGAGCGAGCTTGAGTCTCTAATGGAAGTCGGAAGTATACGATATTATGGTAAGGATTATAGATAGTAGGGGTGAGCATTATTCGGTTTTGAACCGAAAACCGAACCGAACCGAACCGTTATTCGGTCGGTTTTAAAAAAAAGCGGTTCAGTTTCGGTTTTGAAAATACTAGATTTTCTTATTCGGTTTCGGTTTCGGTTTTGGGTTTCGGTTTCGGTCCAAATCGAAAACCGAATAAAAATTTTAGTTTTTTTATATATATATATTTTAGTTTATATATATATATATATTATATATAGATATATATATATAAAATATATATATATATATATAGGTATTAATTATAGGTATATACTCTTGGATATAATGTATCTATATATATACTATAGGTATATAATAAATATACTAGATATATTTAGTTATTATATAATTAAAAAAAAAACACAAATAAACTGAATAAACCGAAAACCGAACCGATTTAATTCGGTTCGGTTCGGTTCGGTTATTGAGCAATTCGGTTCGGTTCAGTTTCGGTTTTGCTTATTCGGTTTCGGTCCAATTCGGTTTTGGTTATTCGGTTCGGTTGGAACTGAAAATAAACCGAATACTCACCCTTAATAGCTAGTCCTTTTGACCTGAAAGTCGTCACAACGAAAATAGAGTACAAGAGGACGGGTTTGAGTGGGACATGATATACCTAGATGAAGGGGGACCGTCCAGATCTTGCATATAAAATTTGTTGGAAGGTAACAACGGTATGCCGATTAGTATGACACGGTCGGGGACACAAAATGATCTAAATGAAAAGTGAGAGTCCATGGGGCACTAATCATCATCTTAATGGAAATTATTCTAATCAATTGGTAATCCTCGTTATTCTAAAATTTTAGAAGGCTTACAGTCTACCACCTTAGAGGCTAGGACATGGTTTTAGGAATAATGAGGTTAGATGAATTCAAAGTCCGGATATGTGCCTCGACTGTTGGTTAAATAAGAATAAGGCACGGCGTAACGGAATACGATAGATATAAGTCAAGTCAAGGATCGTTCATCAATAAATGGAAAACGAGTGGGTACAATGACAAATGGTGTAGCCTACCTTCCCGAAAATTTTCAAAATATTTTTATTATTTATTGATTTAAATAGTGATTTTAGAATTTTATAATATTTATATTTATTTAGTTATTTTTTGGTAGATGATTTTAACCATGATTAAATTGGAGTACAAGGTGACTAGAAATCATGGCACGGATAGTGCAGTGGCGTGCTTGATAATGTATTAGCCTTGGTAGGGGAGGCCGAACCATAGAGATGTCCTAACTAAGAAAACCAGGCCAAGTTACGAATCAACCCTTACCGATGAGTTATTTATTTTAATTAAATATATTATTTATGACCCATTGTACCAACTTAGCCCGAATTGGGTCGAACCAAATCAAGTCCAGGTAGGCATGTAGTGGGACCAAGTACGCCTGTGTAGACATGTTTGGTAAGTGCAAGTATTTTGTATATATTTTTGGAATTGGCAATTATTTTCTAAAAATATTTAATATACGTAAATTAGGTATTAATATTATTATTATGTGGTTATTGAGAATAAACTATTTATTATAATTAATTATTATTATTTATTCTTTATCAAAAGAATAAATATTTGTGTGTATATATATATTTATATAAATATATATAATATATGGCTATGTGTATTTATATTATATATTATGCAATGAGTATATATATATATATATATATATATATTATATATATATATATATAGATAATATATAGATATATATATATATATATATATATATAATATATCTAATATATATATTTATATATATATTATATATATATATTATATATATATGTATATAATATATTATACATATAATATAGATATAATATATATATATATATAATATATATATATATTATATATATATATATATAATATATATATTACATATATAAAAAAAAAAAAATAAAAATAAAAAAATAAAAAAAAATAAAAAAAAAAATATATTATAGATACTATATATATATATATATATATATATATCTATATATATATATATAATATATATATATATAATATAAATCTATATATTATATTTTATATATATATATAATATATAATATATATATATATATAATATATAATATATATAATATATATATAAGATAGGAGTAGTAGTTGTATATAGATATTATTAATTATATGTGGTGAATATATATCTATAATATATATATATATATATATATATATATATATATTAAAATATATATGTAGATAAATATATACATATATAATTATATATGTATATAAATATGTACATATAAATTATATACATATTTTTTTGCTTAATATATACACACACACACAAACACACACATATAATATATATTATAATATAATATATATATATATATATAATATATAGCTATATATATATAATATTAATAAAAATATATATAAATATATTTAAAATATATATAACTATATATAAAATATATATAATATATATATATATCATATAGATATATATAGATATATCTATATATATATCTATATATATATATATATATATATATTATATTGTATATTGATATACGTAATATAAGTATTTATATACGTATACGTATATATATATAAGCATACGTGTGTGTATATAGATATATACATATAATTATATACGTGTTAATTTAGAAGAGGTCAAGCCCAGCCAAAGACCGACCGACCCGGCCCCCGAGCCCACCCGCTGGGATAACAAACCCGAGGGCTGGATTTTTTTCCCCGACTGTTCAGCCGCAGTATGTAACAGTATATATGTGACGAGAAGAGCGGAGCAAACTAACTCTCCCCGACCCGGGACAACGGTGCCGCCCCCTCCACATCCTGGATGGCCACCCGCAACCGCGCGCCGCCGCACGCGTCGTCGGAGGACGCCGGACGGCCGCGCACGGCGCGCGAAAAACTGGAACAGAGCACAACAGTGGCAGCAGAGCACCAACTTTGTAGGTAAAGTTCTTCCACTATAGTTCGTCATTTTGTGTTTCGTAAACTAGTCCGAAACGCCGATATAACCCTCTTCGAAACCCTTCAAAAGGAATTCGTTGTAGACACGCGATCAACCCCGGAAATCGACGTAAAGTCGATGGGAAAAACTTGTCAAGAAATATGACGATTACAGTCCAACTGCCCATATTTGAAGATCGATTACGATCGATCTAGTGTCGTTTTACAAATTCTAATTGAACAATTATTTAGACAGCATATAGGACAACAAGACCCTTCAGATAGATTAATTTTTCATCCACAATTTAATGAGTAATTGGATCGTAAAGTTTACCGAAAAACTATTTTGGAAAACATGAAAATTGTTCCACGACGTGCGTCCCGCCAAACCGGGCGACGTGGTTGCGAACCGAAGGCATCGAAAGCTGCTAACGACTTCGTGGTCGTGTGGGCTTTGACGGAATTCGAATTGGTCGCGTTGGCGCGATGAATTTGATGCGTATCCGTCGAAATTCCCCGTATCGTGCACTTTGTAAATTTCTTAATTACTTTGTGCATGCTTGTCAGATCGAGATGAAACTTGCGCCAACAGGACCGTATTATTTTTCTGGTCCTGCATGCCAAGTTTGGTCCGATTCTGAGACAGTGGAATCGGAATGTCGTTTTGCGGGCCCCACGGTCCGACTTAATGGACGATTTTGTGCACGGTCCGCCAAAATCCAACTCTGGACGTATGGTTGGGTTCGTATCGGAAAACTGGATCCGTGACAGATAGTTGACGACTTTAGAGACCGTTGACTCTGGTACGCTTTTCGTGCAAAGTGGGTCTAACAGCGGACACCGTTTTGCTCGAAATTATCGTTTTGCCCCTATGTCCAGAATTGGACTTAAGGACAGGCAATCCTAGCTAATTTGACTATTCTGAGAATGTTGGTACTATTTATTTCAGCATCCGGAGACTTCTACATGTTGACTGATTGTGGCTTATTGAGTGGTATGGTATATTGGTTTCTCCAGCTAAGGACCTCAGGCAAGTGCACTTTCTGATTGTTTTCCGATTCATAGTAGTCTTTTCATTTCATCTCTATACATATCTTGCTGCTTGTTGACACGCTCGTCACACGGAGTAGTCGGGAGGGGAAATATCTTAGTAGACATGTGGACTACCCAAAACTATCCCATGATGTCTATTCGTGAACAATAGCACTTGTACACGACATGTACAGGTGCCGGATTTACCCCCTAGCCGCTCACATGTCGAAACGGAGATTTCACACTACCTAGATAGATGTCTTTTATTAGTTTTTCCTTGTTTACTTCTCTATCGTGCTATGTCATCAGTTATCTTCCAGTTTTTATTTCTCATATGCTATTTTTATGTCTTGTTAATTCTATTGTGTTTTGTATTGCCGTCGGTTTGTTTACTTGTTCCATTCCTGACTGGAAACCAACATTTTTCAGGTTTAGCCGCTATCACTCTTAGCACTAGGGAAGACTTGGGTATGCTGAAGATACCTAGAAATAGAAAGCAAATTGTATCAATTTCATTAATTGCAAACTCTTGTATTTTTTTAATTATAAATGTTGTAATAAATGTAGAATTGTGAATGAGCATCAATGTTTTTTCTTGAGCATTTATTTCTTGCGGGCTTGACAGCGTTCTACCGCCGACTCTGCGGCGTAGGCTGGCTTGGACACGTCTCGTATCCGAAAAGCGGGTGCGGGTCATGACAAGTTTTTGTGGTGGCCCATGCAGGTCAATTTTCACAAAAAATTGTGAACTCGTGGTGGTACTTAAGTTAGTCATACCATTGCGAGCCTGCGTCCAGGAAATGCTCATTCACAATTAGGATTAAAATAATTTAGAAGAATAACTAAGAATAGGAGTCCCTTGTTCAAGTTGACCGTTGGGTAGTTAAGGTTATTAGATAGGCCATGCAATTTAGATATAGAATTGTTAATTTAGATTGCTTGCCAGATCTTTATAGGCACACTATCCCTTTTGATATGACAATGTGACACAATGCGGATATACTATTTGCTTGATTAGTTAGGCTTACCTAGAATTAAGACTTTGATCTTGATGAACTGTTTAATTTCTTTTGCTGTATTAGATATAAACCTTATATCACAAATTAGAATTGCCTATTTAAATTCTATTTTGCTGTAAGGAATAGATTTAAAATTACTGATTCTTTTATTTTGTATAGAATCTCGAGGTAGATCGATTCGAGAATTCCCTCAACCATTGAAATGCATATGAAATAGATACTAGAATGTTTGTGTTGCTTTCGTATTTAGTTATTCCCTCCATGTTAAGTCTTTTATTTTTAAACGTTGTGACTGCTAGGAAAAATACCTACGCTCTATTTTTA
This sequence comes from Iris pallida, assembly GCA_029216955.1. Taxonomy (NCBI): domain Eukaryota; kingdom Viridiplantae; phylum Streptophyta; class Magnoliopsida; order Asparagales; family Iridaceae; genus Iris; species Iris pallida. Next base: position 18,643,439 of record JANAVB010013598.1, on the reverse strand, counting down.
GTCAACTTGTTTGAATCTCTAGAAGCTCATAAATTTTACGGATATAGTTAAAGGAGTATTAGTTAACTAATAATAGTTAGACAGCAGCGCACTGTCATCAATTAGCTGAGAGTGGAGATGTGGGTTCACTGCAGCCAGCAGCGCACTGGCGAGGCACAACCCATACGATTGAAGTCCTTTCAAAAGAATCATAGGTTATAGAACATTGCTAAAACTATGTCCTAGTTGACCTCTTTAGATTTTAGATACTCTTGTGTCAATGTAGGGTAGAGTACCCGATAGTATATCACACACTGAATCACGGAACCAAGAGTTGACCGCAGCCTGAGTATACGGGCTAAGCATAATTCTCGGTAAAGTGATTTCAGACGTGACTACAAGTTTAGGATACTATAAAGGATAGGGACTGCCCTGTATGACCTAAGATCCAAAACCAATGCTGGTGGAAGTTCTGTAAGTTGAGTAGCATGTCTCCAATCCTAGCATCCAGTGGTCCTTGTGATCTATTAACAAGGTAACTGACTGACACTAATAGGTTCACCTAGAATATAGAATTTAGGGTTCCATAACCCATTAGTCGACCACGACCTTAAGGATAAGAGATAGTAGGGACTGGATAAGCAAGAACACTAGGTAAGGCTTTGATTCTCTCAAAACCCGAACCACTTGTGCCTCATTTCCAAAATCCTGCATACTTGTAGTTTGACTCTCTTGACCAATGCTGCTATTACAGCCTAGTTTTTTACAAGCTTACTCTTTTATCGAGCTTGATTCGAGACCTATGTTTATTGGGACGCCCGCTAACATATTGTCTAATTAGAATTATTGTATTACGGTCTGATCAACCATGATGCATTCGGTTCTTTTCATTTAATTATCCTACGTGGATTGAGATATAGATGTCTCTAGGGTCTCATCCGCGACTGCTTTGACAATTCCTCTTGAATTAAACATTCGCCCTTGAATCATGTAATTGTGTTCAGTGACATCTCTCTTGAACTCTTTAGTGTTTTCGTTTCACTGATTGGAAAGACGAAAGCTCGCAATTGATAGATAGATATAGAGTATCCCTAGCTATGATAGTTGTATATGCAAGTGTAGCTACCATCGGCCAGTCCAGTGACAGGAACCTTGCCACATATCCTAGCCTCTAAGGTGGGTAGACCGTAAGCCTTCTAAAATTTTGGGATATCCAAGGACTACCGATTGATTAGAATAAATTCCATTAGGATGATAGTTAGTGCCCCATGGACTCCCACTTTCCCTTTAGATTATTTTGTGTCCCCGACCGTGTCATTAATATTCGGAGCACGAGACCAGCTGTTACGTTCCAGCAGATTTCATATGCAAGATCTAGACGAGTCCACCTTCATCTAGGTATATCATGTCCCACTCAAATCCGTCCCCTTGTACTCTATTCTTGTGGTACGACTTTCAGGACAAAAGGTTTAGCTATAACGCTTACCATAATGCCGGTACATTTCCCGACTTCCATTTGAGCCTCAACTTCGACTTAATTCCTTCGACCCAATATATGGTTGTGATCTACTCGGAGCCCACTATGCACATGCCACTAGTATGCCACCCAATTGAGGTCTTATGTGCTCCTTAAACACAAAGTCATTGATGTCATATTTTGAGCTTTAGGGACCTAGCTAACCAACTTGACTAGCAACTAGCTCAATTCCCCTGGGTAGAAACCTATTCTAGGATACCCAAATCTAGTAAGAGTAGTTTTATCATTGAGATCTAGTCTAGTCCATATAGATTAAAATATTTATCCAACCAACGACTGATGCCCAAATTGAGGAACCCATTAAGACCCAGTAACATTCATCCATACATACCACCATATTTTGACTATATAACTAAACTATTTGAAATCATTCTCGATTATTCTTCCTTGCCTTCTTGTACTCTTGATTCTCGTCCCTTCCTATTTTGAGGTGACGAATAATCGTGCTGTCTAGAGTTCATCAAAATTCTTAAGTTATTGTAATATTGCTTGATTATTAAAAAAATGGTTGTTTGTAGATATGAGAGACTATAGATAACATATGTCCTAGATATTTTGGTAGAATTATTAGCCACTAGTTAGAAGATTATAAGATTTTAGTGACCCGTGTTTCAAGGGAGTAGTGTGACCTAAGGTGGGTAGAAGTCCTCGAGATTTCGTAAATACCAAATGACTAGTGGTGGCCATAAATATTTTTGAGAAATTAAATTTGAGAAGATTAAGGGAATACCAGACTTTGAATTTTAAGAAATAGTTATGAATTTGAATTTCGAGGATAAATTATTTAAGGTGGGTAGATTTGTAGCCTCCCTTCCCGAAAATTTTCAAAATATTTTTATTATTTATTTGATTTAAATAGTAATTTTAGAATTTTACAAATATTTATTTAGTTAATTATTTCGGTAGATAATTTTAACCATGATTAAATTTGGAGTACAAGGTGACTAGAAATCATGGACAGATAGTGTAGTGGCGTGCTTTGACTAGTGTATTAGCCTTGGTAGGGGAGGCCGAGCCATAGAGATGTCCTAACTAAGAAAACCAGGCCAAGTTACGAATCAACCCTTACCGATGAGTTATTTATTTATTAATTAAATATATTGATTTTAGATGACCCGATTGTACCAACTTAGCCGGAATTAGGTCCGAACCAAATCCAAGCCTAGGTAGGCATGTAGTGGGACCAAGTACGGCCTTGTAGACATGTTTGGTAAGTTCAAGTATTTTGTATATATTTTGGAATTGGCAATTATTTTCTAAGAATATTTATTATACGCAAATTATAGGTATTAAATATTATTATTGTGGTTATTGAGAATAAACTATTTATTATAATTAATTATTAAATTTATTCTTTATCAAAAGAATAAATATTTGTGTGTATATATATATTTATAAATAAATAATTATATGGGTCTATGTGTATTTATATATGAATATATTATATATGTATATATATGCATTGAGTATATATATATATATATATATATATATATATATATATATATATATATATATATATATATATATATATATATATATATGTGTATATATAGATATATATTATATGTGAATATAAATATATATAGGATATGATGTATATATATATATATATGTATATATATTATATATATAATATATATATATATATATATATATATATGTGTGTGTGTGTGTGTGTATAAGTATTTTATATACGTATACGTATATATATTAAGCATACGTGTGTGTATATAGATATATACATATAGAATTATATACGTGTTAATTTAGAAGAGGTCAAGCCCAGCCAAGCCCGACCATACCTGGCCCACGAGCCCACCCGCTGGGATAACAAACCCGAGGGCTGAGTTTTTTTCCCGACTGTTCAGCCGCAGTATGTAACAGTATATATGTGACGAGAAGAGCGGAGCAAACCCTAACTCTCCCCGACCCCACACAACGGTGCCACCCTAGAAATAGAAAGCAACATTTTTCAGGTTTAGCCGCTATCACTCTTAGCACTGGGAAAGACTTGGGTATGCTGAAGACAACCTAGAAATAGAAAGCAAATTGTATCAATTTATTAATTGCAAACTCTTGTATTTTCTTTAATTATAAATGTTGTAATAAATGTAGAATTGTGAATGAGCATCAATGTTATTTTCTTGAGCATTTATTACTTGCGAACTTGACAGTGTTCTACCGACTCTGCGGCGTAGGCTGGCTTGGACACGTCTCGTATCCGAAAAGCGGGTACGGGTCATGACAATATGGTCGATAAAATAGAATGATCTAGTCATCCATAGTATACCAGTTATCGACGGGGTACCAACTCTAAGGCACATCATATGAAGAGAATAATAAAACTGAGTCGTGAATTTCTATTTGAGTCAAGCCTGCCAGACTATTGTCACAAAGGTTCTAGTGGTATGGCTGTAGTGATCATGTATTGCTGTTGACAGCTGGTAGGTCATGATATGACAGGGTATTTAAGCTATGGTATTGGCTAAGCCAGTGACTGCGGTTTCCAATACTAGTTAGGTCTTAATAATAACATTTTCATAACTAGGGTAATATTTATTGGAAACCAATCTCGGGATGTGTCTACTATAGTCATGGTAAATGATTATCCTTACATTTGTCTATTCATCTCATGTCTAAACTGTGGGCTTTGGTCGAGGAAAGGTTGGGTTAAGGCTTAAGGGTTGCTAGTTAAAGCAAGCTTCAAGCAAATAATTAGAGACTCACGACATTTGGTTTCTTGAGAAGAGGTAGCTTCCTAGGTTGGCATTTTGACCAAGGGTAAAACCCTACTAATTCTCAATTCAGATGGCTTGAAGGTCCCAGTAGCAGTTTGGGGGTCGTGAGGAGAACGAGAACTCAATCACATGGCTGGCCGAGGATAGCTACACTTGTGTATACAAGTATCATAGCCATGGGGATACTCGGTATCTATTACCAATTACGAGCTTTCGTCTTTCCAAATCTTGAAAGACAAAAACAATAAAGAGTTCAAGGGAGATGTCATTGAATACAATTACGTGATTCAAAGACGAACTTATAATTCAAGGAATTGTCAACAGTAGCGGATGAGATCATAGATACCTCGATATCTCAATCCATGTGGGATAATCAAAGAGAGAGCAACCGAGTGCACTAAGGTGATCAGACTGTAATACACCGATTCTGATTAGACAATATGTTAGCTAGCATCCCCAATAAACATATGTCTTGAATCAAGCTCGATAAAAGAGTAAGCTTGCAAAACTATGCTGTAATAGCAGCGTTGGTAAAGATAGTCCAAATACCAGCATGCGAGATTTTTGAAAGGAGGCACAAGTAATTCGAGTTTTGTAAAATCAAAAATTTATAAAATAATAATTCTTAGGGCAAAATAAGAATCAAATAGACAGTTCGGGCTAAGATATGAGGATGATATCTAAAGAGGTAAGAGAAGGAATTGAACAATTTATCAAGGTTAGATATTAACTCTATGAAGCCCTGTCTCACCAAGTAATAATCTATCCACATTGGATCCTATCGTCATATCAAGAGGTAATAGTGTACCTATGGGATCTGACAAACTATCCAAATTAATAACTCTAAATCTAATTGTATGGCCTAGACTACCCATCGGTAAATTTGTATAAGGGATTCCTAGTCCTAGTCATTCTCGTAAATTAAATTAACCCTAACTCTGAATGAGCATTTTCTAGTCGCAGGCTCGCAATAGTACGACTAACTTATGTACTATCACGAGTTTGCATGATTTACGAAAATACCTGTATGAGCCACTATAAAACTTATCATGATCCGTACCCGCTATTTCGGATACGAGACGTGTCCAAGCCAGCCTACGCCGCAGAGTCAGCGGTAGAATGTGTCACGACCATGATGATCAAAATCAATAAAATAATGCTCATTCACAAAACTAATTTAATTTACAATATTCACAAGTTTTATATTTGCAGAAAATATAAACTCTTACAAATATTGAAATGGTTACAAATTATCTATCTAGCTAATCTCTAGGTTTCCGTCTGCAAGTACACCAGTAACTCCCCATGCTAAGTGAATCCACAGCTAACCTGAAAAATATTGGTTTCCAGTTAGGAATGGAACAGTACAATTCACTGAATGCAGTTTCATTAATTGAAAATGACTATACAGCAGAGGTTAGCCTTTAAATATATATTTGAAAATAAACACAGAAAGACAAAATAAAACTAAACAAAGGAATACAGTAAATAAATACAAAGCAACTCACCAACTGACTGAAGAACCTTTGATATGTGATCGGTCTCGGGACAATTACACGACACTATCTATACTATCTACACTGTATAAAGTTATACGATCTACACTGTATAATGTACACTATACTGTATAAAGCAAATGAAACACTGTCTACACTGTATAAAGCAATAATGAAATACTGTCTACACTGTATAATCACGGTCTACACACTATACACTGTATAAGGTCAGATCACACATCCTTGGTAATTCACCTCCCCGACAGACAAAATATAACAAACATAAAAGACGAAATCATATATCTAGCGACTAATAAGAGGCATAGTAATGATCAATATCGAAAACAAACAATAAACTGTACTCGCCTGGTTCTTTGCTGGTGAAACCGATAATCCGAACCATTCAGTGTGCCACAATAGTCAAAACTCATACAACTGTCTTCGGATGCTGAAATAAACATTCCAATGTTCTCAGAATAGTCAAATTAGCTAGAATTGCCTGTCCTTAAGTCCAATTCTGGACACAGGGGCAAAACGATAATTCGGAATCAAAACGGTATCCGCCGTTGGACCCGCTTTGTACCGAAAAATGCCAGAGTCAATGGACTCTAAAGTCGTCAAACTACTTGTCTAGGAATTTGTTTTGATGATACGAACCCAACCGTATGGCCAAAGTTGGATTCCGGTAGGCCGTGCACAAAATTGCCCGTTGAGTCGGACCGTGGGGCCTGCAAAACGGCGATCCGATCAACTGTCTCGGAATTGACCAAACTTGGCATACAGGACCAGAAAATGATACGGTCCCGTTGGCACAAGTTTCGTCTTGATCTGACGAACGTGCACAAAATAATTAGAAAATTTGCACATAGGCCGATACGGTAAATTTCGACGGATACGCATCAAATTCGTCGCGCACACGCAACCAATTTGAATTCTGTCAAAGCCCACACTACCACGAAGCAATTAAGCACCTTTCGATACTTTGGTTCGTGACCAGTCGCTCGAATTGGCGGGACGCACGTCGTATCGAGGGTTTTTCATAAATTCTATAATTTTAAAAATAGATTTTTTGCCAAATTGGGAATCCGATTTCTCGACGCGCAGTCGATGAAATCCGATTCTACAAAAAGGGATTCAAAGCCCTATAGGTTGCCTATGACTGTTGTAAATTAGTTTTGGATAAATATAGCGAGCTAGTCAGAACCTGTCTTCCAAAATAGGGGTTTCAATCTCGAGACAGATCTGTTTTGAACAAATTTTCTCGAACTTCTAATCAATTTCTCGGACAATCTAGCGCTTTATAAATCAATCTATTAGAAGGGGAATCAAGAGGTATATGTGTGGGTTCATACCAGAACAAATGGCTCGAAGATTCGTCGACGTGTGCGGAGAAAACTCTCGGCAAAGTCACCCTTGTCGACTTTCTGTGCTGCGGTTGTTCTTTGACGCGTTGTGATCGTCGGCCTCCCGTCCAGCGGTCGTGGTGGTGGCGACGCATGTCTAGGGTGGCGCCCAGGGTGGCTGGGGGCACGCGCAGGTGAGGGATTAGGGTTTGTTCCCCTTTTCTCTCCCGATTACTCTATATATATACATGCGATTTTGGCTACTGTGGGGGACTTACGCGGGTTTGGGCTGCTCGGCCTAGGATTTGTTTGTTGTTGCTTCTTTTTCTTCTTTTTTTTAGTCTAATATATATATATATATGTATATATATATATATATTATATAGATATATATATATATATATATATATATATATATATATAATATATATATATATATATATATATATATATATAATATAATATATGCACATGTATCATATGTAGATTTAACACTCTAACATTCTATACATTTAATATATCTATTTTAGTCTAGGGCCTTATATATATAAATATGAATAATATATATAACATTTATTAGACGAATATAATATAACCAATAATAATATAATAATATATAATAATAACCTCAATAATATTGATAATAAAAATATAATAAATTTAATAAATCAATAATGGTGTATATACCATTACGTACTGTCTAATAATCCCAAAATATATAAAGACCTATTTATACAAATGTTATTGAATATCAACTAATAATGATATTTATAATATTAATTACGAATACTTAGGAAATATTCATTAAATCATTAAAACGGAATACAACATACTTATACGAAATTCCATCAACACGAATGTCATTGGACGTACCGCATGACTATATGGACTTGGGCTGTTTTGGGTCGAATCTGGACTAGTTCGGTACAACCGGGTTCCCTAAAACTCAATAATATAATTAATAGATAAATAAATGTTCGGTAAGGGTTAAGTCGCATTGGCCTAGTTTTTCTAGTTAGAACATCACTATGGCTCGGCCTTCCCTATCAGGGCTAATACACTAGTCAAAGCACGCCATTTCACTATCCGTGCCACGATTTCTAGTCACCTATACTCCAAAAACTCCACCGTGGCTAAAGTCACCTACCGTAATAATTAACTAAGAAATTATTTAAAAAATTTAAAAACCACCATTCAATAAATAAATAATAATAAAAATATTTTAAATTTTCGGGAAGGGCAGCTACAGAGCCCGTAGCACTTTTCTGATCATCTCCTGATTACTGTAATCCTTACCAAGAGATTGCAAATGATTAGTAATACCAAGGAAACGAGTGAAGATCTGTGTAATTGACTCGTCGGATTTCATTCTGAAAGATTCATATTCCTGTATTAGTCTACTGATTTGGATTCCTTCACTTAGAAAGTACCTTCATGAGTTACCTCAAGAAGTTTTTAAATTTCATGAGACGTCTTACAGGTTGAAACTCGATTGAATTCGTCTTGTCAATTTCACAGAACAGTACGTTGATGGCACGTGCATCTAGACTAGCCTTTGCTTTTTCTGTCTCTGTATATTTATCATGAGGCTTGTCTGTAAGTATGCCATCAACTACTATAGGTGCCGGTTTCTTATAACCGTAAATAATTATAGACCAAAGATCAAAGTCAAGAGACTTTAAGAAGAATGTCATTCGTGTTTTCAAGTAAGTATAGTTTGTTCCATCAAATAGTGGGGGTCTATTTGTAGATTGCCCTTCACCATTGAATATTGATTTCACGGCTGCCATATATATTCTATGAGGTTTGTTATATTAGAAATAACCTGCTCTGATACCAATTGTAGGACCATTGAGCACCTCTAGAGGGGGGTGAATAGAGTGAGTGCGAGTACAGCAGAAAATAATCACAAATTAAAAATTAAAAGCAGATAACTATGGCAGTGAATAAAGAGAGTAAATAAATGTAGCAAGAGATCAAAGAATCAAACTCAGTGGACATCACGATATACTGGTTTCACTTTTGGAGGACTAATCCAGTCGCAGGTACTTTTGCTTCTGTTAATCCACTATTCACAAGCTAATTGAGAGCGTGCAGTCTCTTTACAACACCGTGCTTGGTGACAAGTGCACAACGACTTCACAACATGTACTTGGCGACGAGCGCACGACCGGCTCCGAAAACAGAAATGTTCTGAACTTGAATGACCTCTTTACAACTCTGACAACCAAAGACTCTAAATCAAATAGATGTTACTGGCTTTGGCTAAGAGACGTATAGGTGGAGGGTGAAAGCTTTAGATCAATGAAAACACTATTGGATATAAATAGAGAGAAGAGAAGATGAATTGATGAGTGATTTGAAATGAGAAATTCTCTTCTATTTATAGGTGTTTTTGAGGACCGAACTCGGACAGAGTTCGGACAGAGTTCGGATACAAAGATTTCAAACGAATGTTGCATGCAGATTTGGAGACAACAAACATTTGAATTTGAACTGACCGAACTCGGTTCGAACTCGGACCAAACTCGGCCAAAGTTCTGTCTAAGTTCATCTAATACTTAGAAGAATGTTTAGTCCAAATTTGTTTGCATAGGATATGTAATATTGTTGGTATAAGGAATTTTGGTGGATAGGTAGGCTTTTTGGATAGATGGACTGTGGATAACCTAAGCTAGTAATATCCAGTCGATTTTACAATTTGTATCATAGACTCAATAAAATAAAAATACAGAATAAATTATAAAATGACTCAGACCGATTCCAATACATGAACGCTTCGACATGATGATTGACATGCTTGTAAATGTTAGTGTACACTCTTGATATTGATTTTACTTGTCCTGAAATGTTAGCAGCATTTGTATATTTTGTGTATTGACTTAAGTCATTGTTGATTTATCAAAATCGGTGTGACCATTTTAGAAATGGGCCAACAGAAAGTTCTTGAAAAGAACAAAACTTGGAGCATCATGACACTACCAGTTGGTAAAAAGACCGGGATGTAAGTGGGTGTTTACTATGAAGTACAATTAAGATAGGTCAGTTGACATGTATAAGGCTCGCTTGGTGGCGAAGGGTTTCGCTCAAACCTATGGCATAGATTACTCAGAGATATTGCTCTGTTGTAAAATTGAACACTATCAGAATACTTTTCTCTCTTGCGGCTAACCTGGATTGGCCATAAATCAGTTGGATGTTAAAAATGCCTTCCTCAATGGTGATCTAGAAGAAGAAGAAGTATACATGAATAATCCTCCTAGTTTTGAAGGCAAATTCAGATCAAGGTATGCAAGTTGAAGAAGCTCTTTATGGCTTGAAGCAATCTCCGAAAGCTTGGTTTGAAAGGTTTACTCAGTCTATGAAGAACTAAGGGTACACTCAAGGACAAGCTGATCACACTTTATTCACCAAATTCTCCTCTGACGGGAAATTTGTTGCCTTAATTGTTTATGTAGATAATATTGTCTTCACTGGGGATGATACAGTTGAAATGAGAAGAGTAAAAGAGAGACTTGCTACAGACTTTGAAATCAAGGACTTAGGGTCCTTGAGATACTTTCTTGGTATGGAGGTTGCTCAATCGAAGAAAGAAATTGTGGTTTCACAGTATTAATACATTCTCGATCTATTGCGAAACAAGAATGAGTAGTTGTCGACCAGCCGACACCCTCCGTGGATTCTAATGTAAAACTTTGGGGAGAAGAAAATTCCTGTTGACACCGGAAGATACCAGAGGTTGGTGGGTAAGCTAATTTACTTTTCTCCTACTAGACCTGACATTGTCTTCTCAACCAGTGTAGTGAGTCAGTTTATGCATTCTCCTTATGAGGAACATCTTGAGGCAGTTTATAGAATATTGAGATACTTGAAGGCCAATTCCGGAAAGGGTTATTTTTTAAGAAGACTAGTAAAAGAAATGTGTCTATCTTCGCTGATGCAGATTGGGCAGGTTCAGTCACAGACAGAAGATCAACCTCTAGATATTGTACCTATGTATGGGGTAATCTTGTGACATGGAGAAGCAAAAAAAAAGAAGTTGTAGTAAAAAGCAGTGCAAAAGCCGAGTTTAGAGCTATGGCTCAGGGTATTGTGAAGGACTATATATGGATTCAAAGAGTCATGGAGGAACTTAAGATGAAAATTAAGCTTCCATTGAAGTTATATTCTGACAGTAAAGCTGCCATAAGCCTAGCCCACAACCCGGTTCAACATGATAGAACCAAACATATTGAGATTGACCGTCACTTCATAAAAGAGAAATTAGAAGCTGGAATCATGTCTAACATTTGTGACCTCTAGTCAGCAAACTACGGACATCTTAATCAAAAGCTTGGCAAGACCCGTCTTTGAGCATTTGATAAGCAATTGGGCATGAAAGATATCTATACACCAACTTGAGGGGGTATTGGAGAATCCCTTGATTTTCTCTCCTCTTATTATTAGTTATTATTAGAGAAGATTTTGTTAGTATCAGAGAGATTTTTTTATCTTCATTTGTTTTCTTTCCATAAATTCTTCTTGATTCAAGGACGGACATTGATTGTATTTTCTATTTAAACCAGCCTTGGGGCTGAAGAATAAACAATGAAGCATTCACCACTTGTCTTCTAATAGTACATAACTACCTATGTTGCATGAGTATGGAAAGAGGAAGGGGTATGAATACGATTGGATATAGCATAGTTTGCAGTATCGATATCGGCGATAGTGATACGATATGTTGATACCGATACGGTTTGACATATCCCAATTCAATACTGATTGCTACCGATACCGACTGATACGGACGTTGGGGGTTGCTTTCCCAGTCATCCAGCAAAAAATTGAACGAAAAAGATTACAAAAAATGTAAGAGCGTCAACGCAATGATTCACCGACAATATTACAGTATATCGATATTGATATGATTCATTATTGATAAATTGTAACTATTACCATTTGTCAAAGTTGTTTATCTATAAATTCACAAAATTTATCCATATTACTATTATTCCATTTAAAAACAAAATATAGGATATAAAATTATGTCTAAATGTATCAAATATTTTTCTACCTTTTCAAAGACTTTACTATTTATCTTTTTGAAAGGAATAATCAATACTCCGATCCAACACAGACGATACTGTCAAAACCATCGAGACCGGTCTCATAGGAAGGGACCAAAACTGATCCCGATCCTGATATTTCAAAACTTGGGATAAGGGCATAATTTTGCAGTTTCAAATCATTTAACCCAAATCCGATATGTTTCAGTCGCTATAGAGCAGTATAGGCCAATTTTATAAACCTTGGACTCAAGCTGCAAATTATCTGGCCGTGAACAAAGTCCTTTACAAATTGGTTTGTTTCAAAGTTGTTTTAGTACATATTTACCATCAAAATCCTCCAATATATAAATAGATGTGTGTATACATATGTTAACTGTATTTAGATACTATGTATTCCAGGAATATTTATATATACACATCCATGTCCGGTTATTTTTGTGACTCGTGTCTATATCAGTACCACCTATACAGAAGTACCAAAGGATGACTGTATTCACTACTGAATCACAAACTCATCCTGAAAGATTTATGTGCCTTGAGTCCATATCAGTGCAACATACATAAAAGTACCAAAATTGAATCACTAATACATCCTCAAGGTTGACTGATCAAGGAGAATGTCGACCATGAACATAGAACTAAGGCAGAATGGTTGAAGACTGCATGCTTTTAGAGACCTTGTGATGTAATAGCCATAACTTTTGAAGTAAAAAGAATATGAAATGCGCAAAAACCAGCTGCAATATAAGTAAAAATGTTTGGTGATTCATAAACATGTGCAAACAATAAGAGTAACTAAATGGGACTATTAAGATGGCACAGGCAACAGAAAAAAGAGCAACATGTGAAAGAAAGAACAGCAATAGTTGCAATCATGAGAAGTGGGAGGAAAGAATGAGAAACGAATGCAGCAATCGAAAGTAGAGGCAGATAAGCGAAAACCATGTTCAATGTTTTGGATATGCAACATGTTCAATGTTTTGGATATCCACAAAGATTGTCCAATATCTTCCCCGACTACACATTTTATACAAACTAGATGTCGAGATCAGAGGTTCAAACAAACGTTCCCCTTCTGATTATTCTCGAGATCCACGAGGAACACTGTAATATAAATCTGATTACAAAAGCAACAATAATCAAAAAATAAATCTCATTCTTACTCGCAATCGCAG
>JANAVB010013598.1:18432446-18473796 GCA_029216955.1 Iris pallida | reverse complement strand
GATATATTGCAGGTGTACTTGCAGGATATCATTCTACCTTATGGGCCAGAGCTCGAGATCTTAGCCGAGCAGGATGGAGCCATGACTTAGCTAGAGGTTTTTAGGTTTAGATTGTTAGCTTTACTTATAGATATTGTACATTGAGAGTCATAGCTGTATTTGATCGTTCTGGGATCATTGTAGATGCTGTGATGGATAGTATTACTCTTATATTTCGACTTGTTAGATTTTTTTAGTATTGGTACAGCTTACTTCGTCGTGTCTAACGACGAAGGCAGGGCGTATCCGACTTGTGTCCGATTATTCGGGAGTGGGTCGTGACATATTTTTAGTGGTGGCCCATGCAGGTCTGTCCTAATAGTACCTAGGTATTAGAGTACTACTGGGGGACTTGATTTAAACTAGGGAAACTTGATCACATCATAGGAAATTGGGTACATCGGGTATATTGATATTCTATAAACACTTGTTTTTAGGTTTAGGACATTTTAACAGTTTTCTGTTTTTCAGATAGTTCAAACACACGACATCGGAACGGTTGATCCACCTACACTTGAGGGTTTCGAGCCTCCTCTACTTTCTATCGCCCTACTATCCCCATGGGTAGTACGCAGTTGACGAAGATGTTTCAAGAGTTCCTTGACACCCAGAGAGAGCAGGCCATCCTTTTTCAAAGTCAGATTTGTGGATACACTCTCCGAGCCAAGAAGGACTTCTGACTTCTAGACTCTCAGAACTTTGGACTTCTCCAACACCGAGCACATACCTTGAACCGAGGAGCAGATTGAGAACCTGGAGCCGCCACTGAAGATCATCCAAGTCTCTTAAATTATTGTAAGCAATTTTAGTTTTTTTTATTTAAAAAATGAGTTTTTTTTGTGGTTTTTAATAAAGATTTAGTGTTATTTTTTGTTTAAAAAAAGAGTTTTGTTTTTTTTTTCTGGTTTTCAATAATTTTTGATTGTGTATGTCATGAGAAAGATTCAACTAAGTATGAAAAATTCATAACACGCTTGAATAAATACTCTTTTCAACTTAGAATTAATTAGTATAGTTATTTTCCTTGAGGATGGTTGTGACTAAATTTGGTAGACAAAAGCTGGTGAGATTTTGAGCCTTTAGACTAACACATCAGTCCCACTATTTTCTTTGATGAGAGATATTCTTCCATGGACTTGTTTCTCCAGAACTTGCTTAGATTCTCTTCGAGGTCACATTGGTACATGCATACTTGAATATGATCCAGGTCATCTTTGTTATACGCTACATAAGCCAAATAGCCTACCCTGAAATTATTTTTCCTTTGGTTGAACCCCTTTGAGCCTTATTGCTTCTATTTTTGTGAACCCATATTTACAAGCTTTAACCTGAAAAAAATCCTTACCCAGGCCAGAAAACTAGTAGAGCATTATGATATGTATGGGTGTGTAAAAATAAGTGTAGGGGTATCTGAATTTCTAGTTTGGCTACATATTTTTATTCTCAAATTCTTGAGTTCCATCATGAAAAAAATGAAACAAAAAGCGGAAAAAAATGAAAATAAAAAAAGAAAATAAAAAAAGAAAACGAAAAAAGATGATGAGAAAAAGAAAGAAAGAAAGAAAGAAGTAATGAAAAAAAGTGATGGAGAAAATTACTTTTGATATTTATTTTCATAATTCTTCCTCCAATTCCAATAAAGGGGTATGTTGAATGCTTTAAGGTCAATTTGAAGAAGCTAAATGGGGTGATTGGTTTTATATATTTTATATATTCGAGCTTGAGTTAAATTATTTTTGCTCCACTAGTTTTGATGGATTTTTTTAGCTACACTCCCAAATATATCCTACCTTGATCCTAAGCCCTATTACAACCCATAAAAGTCCTTATGATTTGTGTTATGCATGTGGTCCAAGTGGTGGAGAATGAGAAGATATGCAAGCTTATGGTAGATTATTTCTTTTGGAATGAATTTGAGCGAAACACATACCCTTCAAATATATGAGAGTTGAGTGTTTATTCCCGTGAGGGTCTACCAATTTAATTTACTCTATCTTCAAATAAAATTACTTACTAAGTAATTAGAAGTTGTCTAAGAATATATTTTTATGATATGTTATGAGTTTTTGAAGAGCATGGTTATTCTTTATTTATGACATTACAACCTTGATTTTTGTTTTGAAATAAATAAATAAATAAGAGTTTTATCCGAGGACGAACAAAAGTTAAGTGGGGGGTATTTGATGAGAACATAAAATATTATATTTTTATCACTTAATGTTCACCATTTATGCTCATTTTATGACTAAAGGTACTCATTACATTTATATTTTGATTTAGGTTGCAGTTGGAGACACTATGTGCAAAATGGAGCTAAATTATAATTCTGGACAATTTTGACACCTTTTACCAAAATGAGCATAACTTTCTCATCCGAAAAGAAATGGAGGTGATTCAAAAAGATTTGGAAAGCTAAGACACAGGGCTACAACCTTTATATTTTGTGTTGTTTGCAAATCAAGCTGCATCATGGACGAAATCAGACTTGAAGTTGGGTCAAAGATGTTGTGAACAAAAATAGGAACCAAAATAACCATTTCCCTACTTGTTCTATAACTTAGTCTATTTGGTTTGAGAAGTTGTAACTTTTAGAGGATATGTGGAAAGATATTGTGGGCTTGAAACAACTAATTTATGGTGTATAAAAGGGGGGTAGAAATCATGAGAAGACAACCACAATACAACTACGCTTCTCTTTTTCTTCAACTTTTCTTTTGAAGTTTTGATGAATATGTGCGGCTAAAAGTCTTGTTGGTCGAAGTGTACGGGAAGCCTTGGAATCAATAAAAACTTGTGAGATCTAATTTGCGTTTATATGTTTGATTTGTACTTTGAGTATCAAATGTTTTCTTATGCATATTTTATGATTATCTTGTTTAATTACTATGATGCATACTAGTTTATTATCCTTGATAATCTACTGCTAAATTAGATATCGAATCCAGAATTGTTCAATCCATATAATTTGTGAAGCAACCAAAATTTAATAAATTATTGCTTTGTGTTATTAAATCTTTGGAAGAAAACATTCGACTAAATTAAATGTAACCGCTTGTGCTTGTGTTATTTTGTTTCATCGATCTCATTGAGTTTAATACGCTACTTGATTAAACCTTTAGCGCTTGTCTGCGGTTGTTTAGTAGTTAAGGTTAATTAGGTTGCTTGTTTCTAATTAACTGTGGCTAAAGGAGATAGAAAAATAATTCCAACGATGAATATTCATAATACATATCAATATTTGTTTGCATCTATGATCAGTTTCAAGATTCCAATGGTAGACATAGACTTAGACCAATGTGTGTTATTTTGATTTATTTTCATATTCTACTTACTCTTTTTGATTGACTTTCATTTTATTCATCCCCCTTTCATTATTCACATAGCACGAATCTAAACTAATTACTCTCTGTGGAAACGATCCTTACTCACACTACTATATTTCCAAGAGTATAGGTTTTATTTTTGGGTGCCTACGACAGCACACCAACTTCCTTCAAGCAAAAGAAGGCAAAGTCTCATATGCCTTGTTTCAAATGTGGGGAAGGGCTACTTCAAGAATGAATGCAAAGCAAAGACCAAGCAATCAGAACAAGGAGAGCCTAGCAAGGTATCTATGATCACTGACGTTGTTGCTATGATTGCGCAGGTTGATGTGGTGGGGGCTGACTCTGACTGGTGGGTAGACACTGGAGCCACATGCTATATCTGCTCCAGCAAGGAGTGGTTCACCACCTATACACCAACTTTTGAAGTGTTTATGGTGGCAAACCAGGCACAAGCTGAAGTGCTCGGGATCGGGACGGTGGTTTTGAAGCTGACTTTAGGAAAGTCTCTGACGCTTCAAGGTGTGAAGCATGTACCTGCTATCGTAAAGAACCGGATCTCGGGAGGCCTACTCTGCAATACAGGCCTCATGTTGGACATCAATGCTGGACAGATGGTGATGTCTATCAAGGGAACATATTTCGGAAAAGTTTTTTGTACCGAAGGAATATTCAAAATTCAGTTTGTAAATTAGACCAATGTAGTTAATGCAATCACTCCTTCTGCTTATACTCTTGAGTTATTGTAGTGCCCTGTCCCGAAAAGTCAATCGGAGGAATCGAAACGCCGACGGCGTTCGGACTTAGCCTTACAACGGCGACTCGAAGACATTGCTCGGTCAAGCGACCGCTCGCTCAGGTAGGGTAGTTTCGGTGAACTCGTCTCATCTTTGCCTTCACATAATAAATCGCATGTTTTCAACTTGCACAAGTAGGCTTGATAATAAAAGAGACGAATCCACATTGCTAAAGGGGAATAATCTCGACGGGTCGAATTGAGTTAGAATATGGAAAGGTCCAACGGTCGGCTTAGAGTTGGTGCACGACGTGCTTTAAAAATGACACTCGGTCCTTCGTCCCGTGGCTTGGGAGAAGAAATGTTGGTCTTCGACACAAAACAATGAACTTGCCTAAGTCATAGGCGTCGCCCGCATAAATGCTCGATAAAGCATACACGCTTCCTCAACGCAAGGCTTGGCATAGCCTTTGCTCGTCTCTCGGGTTAAGTTGTGGGCTTGAGTAAGTTAGGCAAAGTTATGCCGGTCGACCTAAATCATTCTGAGTGTTGTTTCGTTCATTCTGCGGTTGTCAAGTTAAATAGTCCCACGATCCCAAGGCACGTCGACTTGGGCAGAAGTGTCGCGTAGCACCCGATTGGCTTAAGGCACGATACACGGACTTAGCGTTAAGGCATAAACCACGGTCGACTTAGCGATTTTTGGAGAAAGGACTATCGAATAGGCATTCCTGAGTTGAATGAAATGATACGGTAACATGGAAAGAATACTCGCGACCGTGGGTCATCGAGGGGTCTCAAATGATGAAGTCTGGAATATAGAACTTATAAGATAGTAAAACAATGAAAGTAAAGACAAAGAAACGGTCCTGAAATGAGGAAGTGGGTCGAGTCTGCATGGTCATTGGACAACTTGTGTACCGGTGCACAAGGATTTGATTTTGTTCCTCAGACGGTTGCCGCGGCCACGGGACCGATCCAAGGGGTGCGTCGTAGGATGGGTATTAGGGAAAATTCGACGAGATTGCGTCTCGTTTTATACGAACGTACCCTAATATTCCAATGGAGGTCCAAGATAGCTTGTCGTGCTAGTGACCAAGTTCATATAGATGTCGGCATGACGGCGGCCATCCGCGAGTGTGCCTTTGGATTTAGTCGAGTATTGAGTGCGCCATATCAAGGAGTCGAGTTGAAGGTGTGTGTACAAGTTAAAAACACAATGTTGGGCCTAAGATTTGGTTACAACGTAGGCGTCGTGCTTCGGCACGAGTCGTGGCATCGAGTCTTAAGATGTTGGCATAGAGTTGCACAAGTTTGATTGAGTCGTCGCGGGTTTAAGTCAGGAATCGTCGCAAGGCAAGTTGGTTGAGTGGCACTAAGTTCACAAGTCTCGATTGGGTCAATTGGTGATCAAAGTAGCAAGGGTCGCGAGGCGGCGATATGGTTAAGTCTTACTGAATTGCGAGGCACGGCCTCTGTAAGGGTTTGTAGCACGGTCACACGGAAATGAAGCCTCATCGCGTAGTTGCGTCCCTGATTTTGGCCGAAAGGCAAGCACGACTTGATAGGTTAACATTGTTGGCACGAAAAGGAGGTCTAGAGGTAAAGTATGAGTTAACGTTGTGGTACAAGCACGGGATGGTCCTCAGATACAAATATGCCAAGGCGTCCGTAGTCTTAAAACTGATCCTAAGACAAGACTAGAAAGACAATAGAAAGGGATTTAAGCTGTATAAAGTAAATGAACGTGTAGATTTTGTATGGGTAGGCGAGGAGCTCACTCCACCAGTACAGTTGAGTACTAACACCCACACAGTGTTTCATGTGCAGGCACAGGTAGAAGCTCGTGGCGCGGAGCTCGCTTGGATGCGTCGAGGCATGGAGTTCCTTGGCGATTCGAAGCATGCGGCCGCATGGATTGAAGACTTATACAGGACATAATGAGAGAGAGCAGAGTGACTTGTAAATGAGAGAAAAGTGAGCACGAGCGACTTGTAATATGGCCGTGCGCCCACAAATGTAATCTTGTATTCAATATCAATAAAAAGCTTCTTTTGAATGACTTGTGTTCATGTGTGCTTGTTCTAAATTTCTGCTGCATGTTTCAACATTTCTGCTTGGGACTTCTGTGCGACGACCCCGTCGCCGCCGATGAAATCGGCCGTTATGAAACTGCCTTGCACGAGCGTAATTTAGGCTCGTGCGGCATCACACCTTAGCGAGGACGATCGCTTCTACGGGAGCGGGGCGTGACATAATAGTATCAGAGCCCGGCTTTACGTTCTTGGACTTCAAGTTGGTTCTTTCAGTTTTGAAAGCTCATTGTTGTTAAAGAAAAGGTGCGCTCTCTCTCAAATTGTCCTGTCATGACCCGCACCCGCTTTTCGGATACGAGACGTGTCCAAGCCAGCCTACGCCGCAGAGTCGGCGGTAGAACGCTGTCAAGCCCGCAAAAAAATAAATGCTCAAAATATCACATTTGCTGCTCATTCACATTTCTAAATTTGTTACAACATTTACAACATTTATAATTAAAGAAAATATAAGATTTTACAATAAATGAAATTGATACATCTGCTATCTATTTCTAGGTCGGCCTCAGCATACCCATGTCATCCCAGTGCTAAGAGTGATCGCGGCTAAACCTGAAAAATGTTGGTTTCCAGTCAGGAATGAAACAAGTACACAAATCGACGGCAATGCAAAAACACAATAGAATTAACAAGACATGAAAATAATATATAAGATATAAAAACTGGAAAGTACTGATGACATGGCACGGTGGAGATAAAAAGGAAAAATAAATGACATCTACCTAGATGGTGTGAAATATCCGTTTCGACATGTGAATGGCTAGGGGGTAAATCCGGCTCACTGCACGTGTCGTGTGCAGCTGCTATTATTCAAGAATAGACATTTTGGGAATATTTCTGGGTAGTCCACATGTCTACTAAGATATTTTCCCTCCCGACTACTCCGTGTGACGAGCGTGTCAACAAGCAGCAAGATATATGTATAGGCATGAAATGAAAAGACTACTATGAATCGAAAGCAATCAGAAAGTGCACTTGTCTGAGGTCCTTAGCTGGTGAAACCAATACTACCATTGCGTTCAGAATAGCCCAGTTAGCTAGGGTAGATATGAAGAAATCCACGGGTTTGCAAGAAAATAGGAAATGATCGATTAGTTGCAATGGACAATCTAATCTAAAAGAATTTGATTAGGATGAAGGTCATCCTTAAATATATATTTTTTGAAAAATATTTATAAACCTCTTTAGAAAACTTTTTAAGACATATTTAGAAAGATTTTCAAGGAAATCGTCTAAAGGTATAAAACTCTTTTTAGAAATATTTGCTTTTTAGATATGTACCAAAAACATATAAATCATATGTCCCAAATTATTTATATTTAAGGACCCAAAGCGTCATTTACAAGCCAAGTAACAGATATAACTATTTTTGGAAGAATTATTTTTAATAGTAGAAACTATATTTTCTAGCCAAAATTACCTTTTAGATAAATACGCGAACTTGCTTTAGGCTAAAACATATTTTGCTATAATTTCTAATCAAAACTATATTAAAAATTAGAAAAATACTAGAAGTATATATATATAGGATTGTTAAATATAATTTGATACCCAAAGTTATATTTTAATAAACATAATTATTGAAAATATAGTTATATAATATTCTTAAGGGCAATTAACAATATTAACATAAAATTCAATAATACTGTTACTAAATAATAGAACCCATAACAATATTCACTACTCTATAATATCACCTAATGCTAATATTCCTATATAGCACCATTGTTTCTTTTGTAATAAGCTTATACTAAATTATAAATATGCCAATACAGGTTAAGCATTACTCGGTTTCCAATGTTACTTAATAATAGCAATATAACAAAAGGACACAGCAACAGCAAATTGGTCCCTTTGCTTTCTCGGAAAGGCAAGAATAAAAGGGGGAAATTTGGAGAAGGGTTGGACTTACAGAGAGGCAGAGAAGAAGGAAGCTTGGCGTCGGGGTAATCGCGTGGCGACGCTTGCGCTCCGGAGGCGACAAAGGAGGACACGGCGGTGCGTGGAAGCGGTGGCAACGTGGTGGATCTCGGGGTGGTTCCCTCCGGGGGACACGCGCGTGTGCGCGGCCCAGGATGGCCGGAGAAGAGGACGGCACTGGCAGGTCCGGGCGGCACTCGCGGTTGCAAGGTAGCGCCGCCGGTGGAGGCGAGGGAAGGGCGCGGAGGAGAGGTTGGCAGCGAACAGAGTGGGACCTCGGTGGCTCGCGGTGGGCTCGAAGGGACGGCCGTCGGGGTCTGCGGGCACGACGTATTTCTCGAGAGAGGGAGGCGGTACCAGCGGCAAGGTTTGTTGATGTTGAGGGCGTTCAAGCAGGTTGCAACAACGAGAGGGGTATCGCGCATCGAAGATGCCACACCCCACGATGGCAGTATTGACTCAGGTTCAGTTGGGTTTCGCATGGCATCTGTCCGCCCATTCCATTGTGGCGATGTCGAGTATGGATTCTTCCCGCGGTACGATTATTCAATCAAAGGATCAGAGAGGAATGACAAGGAATCGGATTACTGGTCACCGACATAATTAATGGTGCGGCATTACTGTCGACGAGGGCCGAAAGCATAGGCCTACGGAAGGTGCGACTTTCCGTGGAGAGGTCCACGAAACACGGCGCTGGCTGCGCTTTGACACTGGGGTGGTCTCCAACCTTTTTAGAACCCTCCTCGACCTGACAGACCTGTTAATCACTCATCACGACGGATCAGCGGGGACGATGACCGAACTGGGGTGCACGTCCCAATGTCTCGGGGCGAGGTGGTAGTAAACACTGGAGAACAATGGCAGGTATTGGCCTGGTTTCTTATCAGTGAGGCTTCAGCATCGCTCCTTCGTTGGTGGGCACGTACGACACGACCGAGTGGTCAGCAGATGGCATCTGGTTTTGGGGCCTTGGATTCCCGATCGAGGTTGGTCGGTCAAAACTCGATTGATTGGTTGGTTTATGATTGTTGGTAGGGATGGTGGTATAGGAAAAGCTTTTGTATATGGGAAAAGTTTTCTTTGTATACGTATTATAACAGAGAAGCCCTATATAATCGGACTTATAGATAGATGTAAATTCTAGGGAGATTAGAAGTGATATTTAGTTATTGGGATGAACTCCAATGGATTAGATTGGGGTTTGATATGGATTTGCTCAAATCGCAATATGATTGTGGCAAGTCGACTTTAAAACTAATTTCGAGAATAAGAAGAGTGATTGGCTGGACAGGATTTAAATGGCTAACTGATTATCATTCAAATAATCAAATGGTATAAATTATATATATTCTAATCTTTTCCAAATATTAGTCTTCGTATTTTTGTATAAGATTTTGATATTCTCAATAATTTAAAATACCTTTTGAAATCTTAACCGATTAAGTTTAAAATAATATTTTTAATTGATAAAATCAAGTATCAACCTATTGATAAAATTTGCAAGCCCACTGGTAAAATAATAACAAATTTTTTGGGGAACTATTCTGATAATATCAATTTCATAAATTCAAATCGCTTTCAAGTATTAGTCACCGCATTTAACTATAACATTGACAACATCAAAATAAATTTAAGTACATTCTTTATAAATCTTAATTTAATAAAAAGTTACCATTTGAATTTCAAACGTAACAATATCCAGTCCAATGACTCGAAATATACTTTTATTAATCAAATCCAAATATAGTATTTGGTAACGATAATATTTCAAATTAATACTTAATATTATCAAAATGATTTCCATCGTACAAAATCAAAATTTTAATTAATTAATTACTATAATAATTCAAAAATAATATTTAAGCTTTATCAAATAACCTATTTTTAAATCCAAAACAATATTTGATTATAAACAATATTCGATGTCATTGAAAATATAAATAAATTTATTAATCGAAATTTTATGAATTATCATTTCAATAATTTGAATATCCAAAACTTAGTAACCAATTAATGCCAATAATGATTTTGAGTAAATATCATTCGCGAATCCTCGACCGCGACGCGGTGGAGGTGCTGTTGGTATCACCAGGAGTACTGTGTCATTATATATGACACATGAATGTGGAACTTTTGGATTAGGGTTAGGGATTTGGGAAAATTTTTAAGATTGGGGATTTCGGGGATAGATTGATAGTTTTATTTAGACCAAAAATAATTTTGAAAATCTGGGAAGAGGGGTTACATGTCCCTTGGCTTGTCCATACAATAAGTCTAAATATTTTCGAAAGCTCGTACAAGCGTTCAATCGAACGCATCGGTAGGCCTTTGTGCCGAACGGTGTCAAACTTGACTTGATAGAAAACGAGTGCTAGAGTTAGCAAGTCGCATGCGTGCCTAACGAGTCCTACGTCGACATTAACAAATTGAGCGTGCAAACTCGGAATATAGTCCATACGGGATGGTTATGCACACGGCCTTTTGGCTAAGTTGTGCCGCGTGTCGTGCACCTCGACCTTTTGGTGCAAACGAGTCGCGAGCAATATCAAGTGTTGCTTGGTCAGGAACAAAGCTATACTTAGAGCGTCTACCACTAGGGACACTATCGAGTTAACGCTTAGGCGTACACGGATGATTGACTTGGATTTCGAGGAATAGTGCGAACGACTTAGTACGTCGAAGCGACGTGAGCGATTACGCTAGAGATTCATCGAACGAATCCGAAGGATGTCTTAGCACATGATGCGAACATGATTGAGGACTAGATCGGATGGCTCAAATCCGAGTGGTGTAGGGTTTGTCTTGGAAAATTGTTCGAGCGAAAATTAAGGATTAGAAATAACAACGAGTACGTCGGCAAGGCGATGCGATCGCGCAAAGCCTTAGAACGCGTCACGCTTAGTTGGTCGTGACTTCGAATGTCCGAATGAGAAGTCGTTCGGGCAATTTGTCAATGGGCAATGCGAATTAGAAAACGATTCAAAACGATGAATAAAAGTGAATGTCTTGTTCGAGGAAAACATAGAGGATCGTGCTTACGATTTCGGATTGCATCAAATGAAATGTGACTTGAGTTTTGGACAATGATCTTGAAACGAGCTTGAGAATAGCGATCGAACTTGATCTTGAATATCAAAGAGACTGTGGAATATCCAGTTTAGACAATAGCATCAGTCGCACGACTCAAAATTGGTTGCAAAGGAAGATCGTCAGGTTACGCATATCGTCGATGGTATTGAGGCGTATCAAAGATCGATATACAATAACTCGGGGGTACTCTGACTCGGCGAATGACGATCGTGCAAACGTCATTGCTCCGATGGATGCTATACTCGGGATATTGAAATATGTCAAGGAAAAGATAGACTTGGCTCGAGGATTTCCTAGTTGAACGAATGACGATCGGACTATCGAACTTGGCTTGGATGAAAAATAGAATGTTTGGATTTGCTTCGTCGATAACCACAACGTTGACGTTCTTGTCTTATGCGAGCGCTACTCCAGCCTTGCACATGCATCACGTCGATTAGGGTGATCACTCCGTATGAGCGCTGGTATGGTGAATCATACAGCGGGGGTGGTCGAACTTGCACGGCGCGACAATTTGATGCCTCGACTTATGGTTTGACACGAATGTAGACTTGAGAATGACTTGGTGTACTTGACGATTAAACTTGAGGATTGAGTAGGTCCAATCCGCGTATCGAAAATGAATTAGTTTAGACTCAAACAAGAGTTACGCCCCGATGAGAATGATTATTCCGCGGGAGCGTTGCATGGTGATTCATGAACCACCGTAGATAATCGGACTCACGTAAGATTGGGGCGCAACATATTGTCGAGCTAGACGACCTGGTGAGCGAATACATGAATTGGTTAGAATTGGTGAAATGAATAGATTCTGCGTAACGAATGTCTCGATGCGAAATAGGTGATCGTGCTCGATGTTTAGAAATTTGAGTGATGTGAGCTTGGGTAGAAAATCCCGTACTATCGACTTTGGTTTGACCCTAGGATTGGGGTCAGTATTGGCATTATTGTTGGGGAACTATGATTCCAATCCTGACATTGACTTAGCCTTGAAAATTGGCCTAGCGGTTAGGCGAGACGCCCTGTTTCAAGTGTTAGCAATCAAAAGATTGATCTTGAGGATCGACATGGATGGATTGAATGACGCAAGAATAGGAAACCCCGCTCACGAGACTCGACTGACATGCATATATTTCAGGGACGCCTGAGTATGTGTACGATACGACTCGAGTGAGAATGACGAATTCTCTATCATACGGCTTGGTTGAGTGCATGTATTTTAGGGATGCTTGGAATGCGTGTACGACCTAGACAAGTGATACATTGAGTTCAAGCACGACTTGAGGAATGGAAGAGTGTCGAGATCTTGAAATCATGTTAACGGAAAGATTAAGTATCATGCGAGCGTGGCTCGGAATTTAAGAAACGCGCGGGCGAAGTGTGTACTATAGTCCCGTGTCTAGGCACGATTAAGTCTTGGCCATAGAAATGGTAGGATGGCTTGCCTTCAGGAAAGTCTCGAGGATGAGACTTGTTCTGAGTGGTGTATGTTGTAGTACCCCGTCCTGCAAAGTCAATTGGAGGAATCAAAACGCCGATGGCGTTCGTACTTAGCCTTACAACGGCGACTCGAAGACATTGCTCGGTCAAGCGACCGCTCGCTCAGGTGGGGTAGTTTCGGTGAACTCGCCTCATCTTTGCCTTCACATAATAAATCGCATGTTTTTAACTTGCACAAGTAGGCTTCATAATAAAAAAGGCGAATCCACGTAGCTAAAGGAGAATAATCCCGACGGGTCGAATTGAGTTAGAATATGGAAAGGTCCAACGGTCGGCTTAGAGTTGGTGCACGACGTGCTTTGAAAATGACACTCGGTCCTTCGTCCCGTGGCTTGGGAGAAGGAATGTTGGTCTTCGACACAAAACAGTGAACTTGCCTAAGTCATAGGCGTCGCCCGCATAAATGCTCGATAAAGCATGCACGCTTCCTCAACGCAAGGCTTGGCATAGCCTTTGCTCGTCTCTCGGGTTAAGTTGTAGGCTTGAGTAAGTTAGGCAAAGTTATGCCGGTCGACCTAAGTCATTCCGAGTGCTGTCTCGTTCATTCCGCGGTTGTCAAGTTAAATAGTCCCACGATCCCAAGACACGTCGACTTGGGCAGGAGTGTCGCATAGCGCACGATTGGCTTAAGGAACGATACACGGACTTAGCGTTAAGGCATAAACCACGGTCGACTTAGCGAGTTTTGGAGAAAGGACTATCGAATAGGCATTCCTGAGTTGAATGAAATGATACGGTAACATGGAAAGAATGCTCGCGACCATGGGTCGTCGAGGGGTCTCAAATGATGAAGTCTGGAATATGGAACTCAAAAGATAGTAAAACAATGAAAGTAAAGACAATAAAACGGTCCTAAAATGAGGAGGCGGGTCGAGTCTGCATGGTCATTGGACAACTTGTGTACCGGTGCACAAGGATTTGATTTTGTTCCTCAGACGGTTGTCGCGGCCACGGGACCGATCTGGCCTAGGAGGAACCATGGGCCTACGGGACCCTTGGATGGTGTGCGACCTGACCCAAGGGGTGCGCCGTATGACGGGTATTAGGGGAAATTCGGCGAGATTGTGCCTCGTTATATACGAACGTACCCTAATATTCCAATGGAGGTCCAAGATAGCTTGTCGTGCTAGTGACCAAGTTCATATAGATGTCGGCATGACGGCGTCCATCCGCGAGTATGCCTTTGGATTTAGTCATGTATTGAGTGCGCCATATTAAGGAGTCGAGTTGAAGGTGTGTGTACATGTTAAAAACATAATATTAGGCCTAATATTTGGTTGCAACGTAGGCGTCGTACTTCGGCACGAGTCGTGGCGTCGAGTCTTAAGATGTTGGCATAGAGTTGCACAAGTTTGATTGAGTCGTCGCGGGTTTAAGTCAGGAATCGCTGCAAGGCAAGTTGGTTGAGTGACACTAAGTTCACAAGTCTCGATTGGGTCAATTGGTGATCAAAGTAGCAAGGGTCGCGAGACGGCGATATGGTTAAGTCTTACTGAATTACGAGGCACGGCCTCAGCAAGGGTTTGCAGCACGGCCACACGGAAATAAAGCCTTATCGCATAGTTACGTCCCTGATTTTGGCCGAAAGGCAAGTACGACTTGATAGGTTAACATTATTGGCACGAAAAGGGGGTCTAGAGGTAAAGTATGAGTTAACATTATGGTACAAGCACGGGATGGTCCTCAGACACAAATATGCCAAGGCGTCCGTAGTCTTAAAACTAATCCTAAGGCAAGACTAGAAAGACAATAGAAAGGGATTTAATCTGCACAAAGTAAATGAACGTGTAGGTTTTGTATGGGTAGGCGAGGAGCTCACTCCACCAGTACAGTTGAGTACTGACACCCACACAGTGTTTCATGTGCAGGCACAGGTAGAAGCTCGTGGCACGGAGCTCGCTTGGATGCGTCGAGGCACGGAGTTCCTTGGCAATTCGAAGCGTGCTGACGCGTGGATTGAAGACTTATACAGGACATAATGTATGGACATCGCCTTTCGAAGCTTTCGCTGGCTCAAGCATGGTAATCGAGAGATGAGAGAGAGCAGAGTGACTTGTAAATGAGAGAAAAGTAAGCACGATAGACTTGTAATTTGGCCGTGCGTCCACAAATGTAATCTTGTATTCAATATCAATAAAGAGCTTCTTTTGAATGACTTGTGTTCATGTGTGCTTGTTCTAAATTTCTGCTGCATGTTTCAACATTTCTGCTTGGGACTTATGTGCGACGACCCCGTCGACGCCGATGAAATCGGCCGTTATGAAACTGCCTTGCACGAGCGTAATTTAGGCTCGTGCGGCATCACGCCTTAGTGAGGACGATCGCTCCTACGGGAGCGAGGCGTGACAGTTGTGGCATTATAGGCTAGGATATGTTCATTGTAAACGAATAAACAGAATGTCTAGTCTAGAACTTATCTCCAAATATGGAGGTAAGGTAGAGAAACGTGAAGTTTTTGCTCAAACAAAGATCACAAGGAAACTCTTTCCTCGGGTTAATCGAAGTACTGATCTTCTGGAGTTGGTACACACTGATATCTGTGACTTCAAACAATTCTCTACAAAGGCCGTGATGAAGTATTTTATAACCTTCATCAATGACTTCTCAAAGTATGCGTTCGTCTACTTGCTAAAGGCTAAAGACGAAGCATTCGAGAAGTTCAAGGAGTTTATGGCCGAAGCTGAGCGGTAGACTGGACAACAACTCAAAAGAATAAGAAGTGGTCGAGGTGGGGAGTACAGGTCTCATGAATTCGCATCGTTCTGCAAAGATCATAAAATTGTCAATGAGACTACGGCTCCGTACTCTTCTCAATCAAACGGAGTAGCAGAGAAGAACAGAACATTGACAGAAATGATTAATTCATTATTGTTGACTGCGGGTCTTCCAAAGTGCTACTAGGGAGAAGCTGCATTGACGGCCACTTTTATTTTGAATAGAGTGCCTCATGCAACTTCAGACATTACTCCTCATGAACTGTGGTTCAAGGTCAGACCTAACTTGAATCTCATTCGAGTGTGGAGGTGTCTGGCATATGTCAGGCTTTCAGATCTGAAGATTCAGAAGCATGGGACAAGGACTACAAAGACGATATTCTTGGGGTATGCCGAGAAGAGTGATGTTCGGAGATTTTTTGATATTGCGTCAAATAATATCATTGAATCTCGCGATGCAGAATATTTTGAAGACAAATTTGCAAGGCACAAGAATATTGTTCTTGCGAATATTTCGAAGAATAATGAGGGTGCGCAAGAAATTAAAGTTTTCAATGAAGCAGATCCGCTTACCTATGATGAGGCGATTAAGACCAAAGAAGCAGTTTTCTGGAAGGAGGCGATTGACAATGAAATTGATTCCATCACCTCAAATAACACTTGGGTGTTGGTTGATCTTCCTGAAGGAGCAAACCCCATCGGATGCAAATGGATCTTCAAGAAGAAGATAAAAGCAGACAGAACTATTGACAAGTTCAAGGCTAGGTTGGTAGCCAAGGTATTTTCTCTGAAGCAAGGAATCAACTACTTTGACACGTATGCTCCAGTAGCCCGGATGACTACCAACAGAATGTTGATTGCTCTCGCAACGATACATAAGATGGTGATACATCAGATGGATGTGAAACTGTCTTTCCTAAATGGTAAGCTGACCGAAGAGATTTACATGCAACAGCCAGAGGGATTTGTGTCAAGGGTCTTAAAGACAGTCTGCAAGTTGGTGAAATCCTTGTACGGTCTTAAATAGACTCCCAAGATGTGGCATGAGAAATTTGACAAGGTTAGAAGGTTAAATGGCTACATGGCCAGCGAGACGGACAAGTGTATTTACATAAAATTTGCTGATGGAAGAGGTGTGATCGTTTGTTTTGTACGTAGACGATATGCTGATCCTAGGTACGGATATGGGATGTGTCATGGAGACAAAGAAGTTCATCTTGAGCAAGTTTAGTATGAAGGACTTAGGGGAAGCTGATGTGATCTTAGAGATCAAGATCAATCAGACAGACACTGGACTAGTGCTGTCACAGTCTTATTATATTGAGAAGATGAACACACGATACGGGTATTAGGATGTTCCAGGGATCGATGCACCTTACAGGTGTGATCAGAAGCTGAAGCCTAATTCAAGAAAAAGCGTCAGGCAGCTAGAGTACGCAAGCGTAATCGGGAGTTTGATGTATGCTACTACTGCCATAAGGTCTGACTTAGCTTTTGTCGTGGGAATGCTGAGTCGTTTCACGAGCAACCCATGCATTCAGAACTGGAAAGCTGTGAAACGGGTTATGAGCTATCTTAAGAAGACTCAGACATATGTAATGTACTATAGCAGAGATCCGCCGGTAGTGGAAGGCTTCAGTGATGCCAACTGGTGCTCAGAGGTGGAGAGCGAGAGGTCCATGGGTCAATTCATTTTCACAATGGATGGAGCTGCTATATCGTAGAAGTCGAAGAAGCAGACTATGCTCTCGCGGTCATCTATGGAATCTGAGTTCTTTGTACTTGATACCGCAGCGGAGTAGAAGAATGGCTTCAGGAGCTCATATATGATCTTCCAGTGGTTGGGGCACAAATACTGATAATACCGATATACTGCGACAACCAGGTGACTGCGGCTATGGCATCAAATAACCTGTTCAAGGGAAAGAAGTGGACTGTGCCGTTGAAGCACATGACAGTACATATCTCATCAAAAGAGGTGTTATTGCAGTGATTGATGTTCGGAGTCAGGAGAACCTGGCGAATCCGTTCACCAAGGGCCTCAAGCGCCAGCTGGTCGATGATACAGCATGTAAAATAGGTTTGAAGGCATTCTGATATTGTATTATTGCAATCCTACCATAATGTTTTATGCTATTAGTTCAAAGAAAAATCTACTAGGCATCTAGCTTTTGGTTCAAGGGAGGACCATTAATCGGAAGAATATCAGGAACGGTGGGTACATGTCCTATATGGCATGGAGAGGTTACGGACCTACAATCACTGTTGTATACTATTGTTTTCTGCGAAAAACGAATCCTGTGGGAAGGTTGGCTTAAACGCCTTAATGAATTTTCAGGCAGAGTGAATGCCTGGAGTGCTTTACAGGAAGCATGGTAGCGCAGAACTACAAGGAGTGAAACTCCATGCTACTGTGGGGTGACTCCATCATGAGGTTCCCGAAAGGGGTAATGCCTTAGCTTTGCGAGCCAAGTCACAGCGGCGTAGCACCGCAAATAGGCAGGTAACCTAATATTGTATGTTGAAATTAAAGAGGGTGTAGTCAGCACTACAAAAGGGAAGGAGTTCCTCATGTTACAGTGGTATGACACCATAATGAGGTATCCGAATAGGGATAAAGCCTCGGCCTTGCAAGCCATGTCGTTGCGGCGTAACACCACAAAGGAGCTAAGGCTTCATGCTGGGTAGTATGGCACTATAAAGAGGCAGTGACCTCATGCTACAGTAGTATGACACTACGATGAGGTTCCCGGTACGGGGTAATGCCTCAGCTTTATGCTATATCATAGCGACGTAGCACCGCAAGGGAAGTACAAAGCGCTTCATGCCATGTCTCTTTAATAAAGAACTCACTTATAGTGTATGGAAAAAGAGATAGCAAGCCGTCTCTTGAGGGTAAACTTGTAGACGCCCAAAATTATACACTAAAACCAGGCTGGCATAGGGCCTTTAAAGTGTAGCCAGAAGCACATATAACTACATTATGTGAGTGGGAAGAATTTCAGCTATGGTGCAGAATTCAAGGCTAATCCATTCTTGTATTATAGTCTGTTATTTGACCCATACGGGAAGATTCAAGTTGTTAGCGACATCTCTTTTAATGAACGATGGACAGTTACTGTAGGAAACACTCAAACCCATATATATATAAATATGTGGGTGATTGTTGGAGTTTGGCCTTTTACATTAGAAAGTTTAGTCCCACATCGGCTAGGCCAAAGGAGTTGTATCTCTATATAATAGCTATGCTTGTTTAGAGATACACATGTGGTGTGGAAGTGCACATAGGTGTGCCATGTGGGGGTATTTTTCTAATGCAAAAAAGGCTAAACTCCAACAATCAAAGCATTCATGCTTTTTGCTCTTGGGAAATTAATTTCCAATGGAGCTAATCCCGGTAGGGGCTTAGCGACTCGGACTCGGGCTCATGGGCTCATGAGACGTAATGTGGCATTTTGTTGGAGCACTTTACACTTAGCACGTCAGCATCATCGCTAGACGCATAGTACGCTTAAGTTACGCTCGTTGCACGAGCCACTTGCGCAGCGGATCCCGCTGCCAGATTGCACAGCCAAGTGGCGCGCCAGTGGGCGCTGCCTGTTGGCGTATGATTGGCGCAGGTTGTACGGGGTACATATGGTACACAAGTGGCACAGTGTGCGCTAGTGGCACAAGTTGTGCGTGTTGCGCAGGGTGCACATAGTGTGCACAGTACGCTAGTGTGCGCTGGAACGGCTGTGCACTCGTTGCGCAAGTGGCGCAAATGGCGAGCATTGTATGTCCTTTGGCTCAGATCGTGTATGTGCACGATTGAGCTGTTACAGCATGTTCGGGACGGTTTATTCCTACATCCCAAACATGTTGCTAATTGGGCGCTTATAGAGCGAGGCTATATAAGCTTCTTTGCTCTCTCTCAAAGAAGATAGGTTCAGCATTCACATAAGACAGAAGTATATTTTAGCACCATTCCTTACGTGTTTCTACAGAGGTTTAGGAGAGAAGAGAAGTAGTGTATAAGCGCCATTTAGCGCAGGAGTCCGTGTGCCATCCGATGAGTCAGAAGAGAGGTGTGTTCCAGAGTTCTCCGTCGAACTTGCTGGTTCCTGGAAGCTATTCATGTGGGGCAAATTAAGCTTTGAGCAACGGTGATCATTCACCCCAGCAATCTTCCATCTATCGCCTGTCATCCAAGTTGCTACTGCCTATAGCAATTCGCTTAGTATCTTCTTTTTAGAAGTACTACTGTCGTTTGCTACTGTTACGAGATATTTTTAGATTTTGTAACTCAGAATCCTCGAAGAATCTATGTTGTACACCTTCTTTGAAGTGTCGCGTTCAAACGTTGTTTTTACAATTGTTTTATTTTTTCAGTTTTCCATCAAAAATTGTGCCCCTGCAATAACAAAGCAAAATACAGTGCTATGTCTTTCTTCATTTTACATATATCTGTTATTACCAACCTAAAGTTCACAGTCACCTACAAATTACTCATGTTAGCCTATGCTCTCTTCTACATACGAGAACTCCTGACCCTTACTTATTACATTCTCAGCCTTGCTTCCTCACAAATATTGTCCAACACACACACATGAATCCTTTATATATACATATAGCTAACATTTCTATTAGTCTTCGTTTAGGGTTGCCATTCCAAGGTTTTAAAGGAGGGGAGATTAGAACTACCAGAGAGAGATTTGAACGAGAAGGAGGCTCACCACGACTTGCAGAAGCCCGACGTCCTCTGCCTCGACTTACTGGCTGGCCACTCCGACCTTCGGCAAGGAGACTGGTCGGGAAGGTCCACAATAGGAAAGAAGGGGAGGCGACTTCTACTTAAGCCTTGACATGGGCAGAAGATCGCTAGCACGACCTCGGCTATGCCGACGCTGCCTCAAAAATGACGATGATGAACGCCGTGGAGGAAATCCCTGATGGGGGCTTGATAGGGGCGATTAAGGTTTTATAGATGAGGAGAGAAGTATGAGGGGATTATTTATAGGGGAAAGGAACTAGGGTGTGGTCGACTCGATGGGGGCCTTGTTGGAATTTTTTGAAAAATCTTCGTTTTAAATCTGCAAAATAATAAACTTAATTAAATATTACCGGCCTTCGGGAAAGTCGCACACGAAGTACTGCCCTAAAAGATAGTCCTGGTCTATGTGCAGACAGGATCCGAACGCACCTAGTGGTAAAATCTCCGGTCTACCGGAATCTCTTTGCCGCACACGACTTGGAGAGGGTGACCCCGACTTAGCTCTGCCCAGAGCAACAACGAAGAAATGAATTTCGAGAGCGACGAAAAATTCGAGAGAGTTTGTGCAGAGGAAAAATTTTCTGTGTAATGAGAATAAGAAGGAGAGCTCATTTTATAGGCTTGCAATAGAGAGGAGAATTAAACTCAGTTTTAATTAGTTGATTTAATTCGAACGTTACAAAGAGTTTTCAGCACATGGTTCATTGAACCTGGACTGAATATGAACAGTGAACGTTACGGAATTAAAAAGGTTTGTAACGGTCAGAAATATTTGAAAGTAGCAAAAAATCTTTTAGGGTATCATCCCGAACCCGGTGAGGAAATCAGATCGACATTCGGCGTCCACAGGTGTGGGCATGTGCCCGTACCCGTTACGCACGTCGAACCGAACCGAACCGAGTCGGGCTGGAAGGCGGCAGCGGCGCGCGCATGTGGCCCATGGGGCTCCCACTCAATGGTTTAATGAAGCAATATGGGGAAAGGGAATATATGAATGGTAAAGAGCACCAACTTTTCTAATGTGGGACTGTCATATGCATGGGAGTTGAGCTTTTGCACAGCTCAGCTAACAATCCCCCCCAAAAGGTCAACTTTCGAGATGATAGAAGCGAAGAAAGAAAGACAAGAATAAGAGAATTTTTGGGCAGTTGTATACTATGCATAAATGAGATTGACTACAGCCTTGAATCTCACGTAGTGACTATTATCTTTGTCTGAAGAAGAGCTTGATGGACTACGCCTTGAATCAGTCTTCTTGAACAAGACTTGGAAAATAGCATATATAGTACGCTAGAGGTACTTGGGTCTATCGGGTGGCACGTTTGGTTGGCCATGCGCACTTTTACACATTCATGAGAGTTGTCTAGGATCGCCCTGTCCTATAGTCGCGGCCTTCACGACCTCTCGTATAGGTAAGACCTTAAGGGTTGGTGATAGGAATCAACCCTGCATATTATGCTTGGACTTATTAAGAGTTTAAACTCACCCTATCCATATCACAAAAGGAACACTGTCACCATAGGGATGAGGTATGAATGTACACATGTACAGCCTTCTGGGCTTTTATTTTAAAGAGATTTTAATCTCAAGGTCAGTGTTCCATAATAGTCACCTAGTCCAGCTTGTTTCTACCCATTGAACCGGCTTCTTGGGATCTCCAGTCAGTCTCGGTTGGGTTGCCACTGCTGGTGACTATACTATGGGCTTAACCCCATCCCCTCGATGATTTTAGGATCAATGTCCTAGACAGAGCCTTCGTCAAGTGGTCTACAAGGTTCTTTTCTGACTTTATATAGTCAAGAACCACATATTTTTCCAATAGGCGCTTTATAGACTTGAAGCGCAGCTGCAGATGCTTGTTCATCTTAGCATTCACAGAATCATGCTTTAGTAGTTCTATAACAGATTTATTATCATAGTTTATATAAATTGCAAGAATAGGATGAACATAAACAGGTATATGCATAATAAGATTTCTGAGCCATTCGGCTTCTGTACATGTAGTATCCAAAGCTATCATTTCAGAATCCATTGTACTTCTGGATATGATAGTTTGTTTACATGATCCCTAGGAGATTGCAGCTCCTGCTAGGGTAAAAACATATCCAGTAGTGGATTTCACATCGTGTGAATCAGTTATCCAATTTGCATCGGAGTAACCTTCTATGATATCAGGGTATTTAGTATAGTGAAGTTTATAATCTAGAGTACCCTTAAGATATCTAAATACTCTGTCTAATACAGTCCAATAAGATTGGTTTGGGTTACTAGTGTATCTGCTTAGTCTCCCAATAGCAAATGTAATATCAGGTCTGGTCCTATTTGTTATGTACATAAGGGACCCAATAATTTGTGAATACCTATGTTGTTCTATAGGTGATCCTTCATTCTTTTTTAGAACAACATTACTGTCATAAGGGGTAAGGACAGGTTTCTTGTCAAAATACTCAAACTTTCTTAGCATTTTCTCAATTGAATGTGCTAAATATAGAGTATAACCCTCTTTGCATTTGGACATGCATTCCTAGGATCAGTTTTGCTTCACCTAGGTCTTTCATATCAAACTGGTTAGATAAATAATTCTTAGTATTATTTATCAATTCCAGTGAAGATCCTAAAATAAGGATATCATCAACATACAAGCATAAGATAACACAACTTTTATTTGTATTTTTGGAATACATATTCATTTGGCACAAAACCAAATTCTATAATGACTTTGTCAAATTTGTTATGCCATTGCTTGGGAGCTTGCTTTAGGCCATAAAGAGATTTTACTAATCTACAAACCTTGTTTTCTTGGCCTTTAGCAATAAAACCTTCATGTTGCTCCATATATATTTCTTTCTCTAAATCTCTATTTAGAAATGTTGTCTTTACATCCATTTGATGGATCAACAAGTCATAAATGGAAGCTAAGGCTAGAAGGGTTCTAATAGAAGAAATTCTAGCAACAGGAGAATAGGTATCAAAGTAATCTAATCCTTTTTTCTGAGTAAAACATTTGGCTACTAATCTAGCCTTATATTTTTCTATGGCACCATCGGCTCTAATTTTCTTCTTAAAGATCCACTTACAACCTATGGGTTTACTACCTAAAGGAAGGTCTGCTAAAAACTAAGTATTGTTCTCCATAATGGAGTTATACTCATTGTTAATAGCTTCTTTCCAGAAAGGAGCATCAGGAGAGGATATGGCTTCTTCATAAGTTGAGGGATCACCCTCTATCAAAAAATGTGAAGAATCCTTCTCCTAAATTCTTTTCAATCTTTTCTCTTTTACTCCTTCTAGGTTCTATTGAAGGAACCCTAGAGGGGGGTGAATAGGGTCAAGCTAACTAATCAAGCACTTAGCACAAGCTAATTGGCAATTTAAAAATATAAGTGCAAGAGAAGAAGCAAACACAATACCGACACCCGATGTATCCTGGTATCCTCCCTAGAGGCAATCCAGTCCCGGAACTCTCTCCGAATTTAATCCACTATTTGAGCAAATAGTTACACACGAGTTTGGATCCGAAGAACTCGCCAACTTCTTACACAAGAGCTTTAATCCGAAGGGCTCTCCGACTTCAACCGAGAGTTTGGATACGAAGACTCTCCAACTTCAACCGAGAGTTTGGATACGAAGACTCCCCAACTTCAACCTTTCACAATAGGTTTTGATCTCCTTACAATAGGATGAAGATCTTACTTTTCAACTCAATAACTCTAACACAATTTGTGGATGGCAAATGAAAGTTTTGTAGAGTTGTATGTGGATAAGCTTTGGTGGTTTAGGAATATTTAGGCTCAAAGCATCAACCTTGAATGAAGGGGTTCAAGGCTATTTATAACCAAAGCTTGAAAAGAAGCCAAAGGCAACTTTTCAGTCACGAACCGGCATACCGCCGGTATGAACCGGCATACCGGCGGTATACCGGTCGAGGATTGCAACGGCTAGAAATATAGCCGTTGGGATCATTAATGGCTGAAAATCCGACCGTTAGAATTTCAACGTTACTAAATCGGTATGCCGTTGGTATGATCCGGTATACCGTCGGTATGCCGATTTTGTGGACAGAAACTTTCTGTGAACAAAATCGGTATACCGTCGGTATGCACCGGTATACCGTCGGTATGCCGATTTTCAGCCAAAAATGATCCTGGGCTAGTTTCTACCCTAGCTTTCGATTTTGCCATCCATTTCTTGTGTTTACAATAATTCCTAAGACTCATTACAGACTCCAGATAAACTTAGGCAGGTGCAGGCTTCTTCAGAGTCATGAAATGATGATGGCATGGCTTGGCTTCTTCCTTTGATAGGTGCTGGCTTTTTCCCTTGGCGGCAGCTGTCCAAAGATATCCAGTTTGTAAAAACTGAATACCTTTCGGGGGCTTCGCCCCCGAACCCCCGACGAGGGGCGCTGCCCCCTCGACCCCCGTCCGCTGACCGGGCAGCGGAACCCCCGGTGCGTGGCTCCAGAGATGTCGTCGGGTGGTTCAGAGAAATCTTGTGGGATCCGTCGTCTTTGGCCCACCATGATTTCTTCATTGCATATGTCCACATTGATCTTGCTTATTACTTTTCTGCATGTACATGTTAGACGAACAAAGCAATATACATAGTAGCAAGTATGATAAATTAAAGTACATTAGGACTATGCAAAGTTTAAGTATAAGTGCTAAGGTGATGGCATAAATGTTAGTGATATCATAATGATTAAACTTAATTGAATGACCACAATCAAAAACATAGTTTTGATTTTGGCAACCCAATTAAATTTAAGATAGATAAGCTCATATCACTAAGATGTAAACCAATGGGCACATATCACCAAAGATATAAGTATAAGTAGAAATGCTATAGTGATAGTATGAAGATTAGTGATAATGAAATGCTAAACTTAACAGATTAACCATATTCAAAAATATGATACAATCATTGGGCCAACATCTATGACTTGTTCAGGTTGAGAACTAGGTATTAGATCATGAGAACTAGTAGATGGAGTAAGAGAATGATTAGAGGAAGATGAAGGGGTTCTATCCTTGAAGGAAAAGATATTCTCAAAGTAAACTGCATCTCTAGCTTCTATAATTGTGTTATTAGAGATTTTATTTACTTCAGAATGGGTTACAAAAATCTATTGGCATTACTATCTAGGGCATATCCTATGAATACAGCATCTATAGTCTTAGGTCCTATCTTCCTCTTTTTGGGTTCATGAATTCCTACTTTAGCTAGACATCCCCAAACTTTAAGGTAATTAATCCTAGGGGTTCGACCTTTCCATAACTCATATGGGATCTTATCATTAGTCTTACTGGGTATCCTATTAAGAATATAACAGGCTGACAATAAGGCTTCTCCCCAAAGATTATCAGGAGCACCTGAGTTGAGAAGCATGGCATTAACCATATCTAACAGAGTGCGATTCTTCCTTTCAGCAACTCTATTGGATTGTGGTAAATAAGGACCAGTTACCTCATGAATAATTTCGTGCTCTTCACAGAAGTTAGTCATTTCATTTGAGGTATACTCTCCACCATGATCTGATCTAAGGATCTTAATCTTCCTATCCAACCGGTTCTCAGCTTCAAATTTATAGACCTTGAATCTGTCTAGAACTTCATCTTTGGTTTTAAGGAGGTAGGTGTAACAATACTTTTAATGGTCATCTATAAAAGTAACAAAGTATTTCCTACCGTCTCGGGTCAAGACCCTATTGGAATCACAAACATCACTATGGATAAGTTCTAGGAGTTCAGAATCCCTATAGACATATTTGAAAGGTAATCTAGTATGTTTGGTTTGAACACATATCTCACATTTGTGTTCATCATCTATAGGAGTCTTAGGGATAAGATCTAAGTCCATCATCCTTTTGATAGATCCCAAGTTCACATGACCTAGCCTACCATGCCAAACATTTGATGATTCAATATTTGCAATAAAAGAAAGATTAGAACTTTTATTCATAGTACTTAAAACAAAAAGTCCATCTTTCACAAATCCTTTTCCAATAAACAGATCATTCTTAGAGAAAACTACTTTATTTGCCTCCATTACAATTTTGTATCTTGAGGCTACAAGGAGGGATCCACTAACAAGATTTTTTCTGACAAACGGCACATGAAGCACATCATGAAGAGGTAGAATTTTTTCTGATGTCATCTTCAGATCTATTCTTCCTCTTCCTACAATTTGTGCCGTTGAGCCATATCCTAGAGTCACGCCTCCTCCTCCTGATTCCTGATAGGTTGAAAAACAGGAGCGATCAAATGAGACATGAACATTAGCTCCAGAATCCAACCACCAATCATCAGAATGGAAAGACAGGTTTACTACATGTTGGAAGCTTACAGACCTGAAGGAGCTGGAAGACCCATTCAGAATCATGTTAGCCTCTGGTTTGCCTTCCTTGAAGGAGTTCTGGATAGGTTCTTTCTTCCTTTGGAAGCAGTTGATGGCTGTATGGTTGGTTCTACCACACACAAAACAAAATCTTCTTTCATCCTGAGTCCGACCAAAGTTTCTAAATTTTTGGGGTTGAGGGTTTTGGTGATGGTTTTGGCGAGGATGGTTTTGGTGAGGATGGTTTTGGTGAGGAGGTTGAAAACTCTGCTTCTTTTTGAAGGAGTTTTTCTTGGATTTGAGATGGTTGTTTGACTTAGGTTTTACATGGCTTTCTACAAGGTTTACCCTAGCTGTGGCATTTGACCTAGCTTTGGTCTTGGACCTATATTGCTCTTCTATTCTAATCCTCTGTAGAGCTTGAGAGTATGTAATAGATCCTTGTAGATGTAGTAGGTCCTTTGCCACTTTAGACCAGGAAGGAGGGAGTTTATCTATCAAGCATCCTATTTTGTGCTCAGTAGAAAAGAAGGTTCCCTTGGCTTGAACATGCCTAAGATGTTCTTGGAACTCATAGATTTGGTCATTGATAGGTTTGTTATCTACTATGACATATTGGTTGAATGTGGTGGAATTGAATCTATCAATTTCAGCATCATCAAAACCATACTCATCTTCCAAAGCATCCTAGAGTTCTTTAGCGCTTTTATATTCAAAAAATATGTCGTAGAGAGACTCAGACATAGCGCTTAAGATTCTGTAGAAGCAATGGTAGTCTATATTCTTAGGGGTCTTGGGTTTGGTAGAAGATGATGACTTGGAAACTCCTACGTCAGACTCAGTCTCATCAGAATCATTTGAGATGGGTGTGGACCCATCAATGGCTGAAATCAGACCTAAGGTGGTAAGCCAAAATTTCTTCTGGCTCTGCCACCTCTTGAAATATGTGCCATCGAATTTTGCATGCTTTGCAGAAAAAGTCTCTTCCTTGGAAGTCATGTTTTCTAAAGTCTGTAAAATTATATTTACTCAATAAGATGACTTTAAACTAAAATTAACAATTAAAATAATTTTAGTAATAAACCTTTAAATTTTTTAGTTTTTCAAGTTTTGATAAGATTGGGTTAGGTATAGGGGCCGGATCCCAGCAAGCGAAGGTTTACTAGGAACTCCTAAGTACCGGTCGCTTAGACGATATTTCACCTTGTTGACAGAAGGGCCCTTTCGGCTTGTTCCCAAACAAATCTTAACTTTAGAACTTTTAAAAATAAAGGAATTTCTAATAAATTAATTAATTGTTTGATTTAGCCTAAATTAAATATTGAGTAAAAGAAAACTAGTATTAATTGTTAAAATTTATAAAGTGTATTGCCTAAATGTGTTGATAGAATATGTAATGAGGGCCAAAATAATTCTGTTATAAAAATAGAGGATTATTGGTAATAGAACATTAATCCCAATAAAGGTATACTTATTGCAAAATATAGCAATAATGGTAGAACATAAATTTGTTAATATTGCTAACAGAACAAATTATGTGAAGAAGGTTGACAGTAGCAGATATGTGAATAAGACTATTCGTGAAATGAACTATAGTAGAAACAACAATATTAATATTGCTAACAGAACAAATTATGTTGAAAGGTTTAATAAAAATTACTTCTTAGTATTTGTGACATTAAGAAATATGACAGCAAGCAATATTTGTATATCAAAGCTACTTTTGTATATGAAAACCACTTATGTATAACAAAGCAACTTTTGATTTGTAACAGCAAGCAATTTGATGCGGCAAACAAGAAATAGTTGAATGCTGTATACTAACTTTATATGACAAGAAGCAATTTTGATGCAGCAGTAAGTAAATTATTTGGTCGTAAAATAATTTATTTTATTTTAGCAAGCAATTTTATTTTAGAAAAAGCTATCTCTTAGATTGTTGGAATTTTTAAAAAAATCTTCGTTTTAAATCTGCAAAATAATAAACTTAATTAAATGTTACCGGACTTTGGGAAAGTCATGCACAAAGTACTGCCCTAAGAGATAGTCCGGGTCTATGTGCAGACAGGATCCGAACGCTCCTAGTGGTAAAATCCCCGGTCTACCGGAATCTCTTTGCCGCACACGACTTGGAGAGGGTGACCCCGACTTAGCAGTTTGTGTAGAGGAAAAATTTTCTGTGTAATGAGAATAAGAAGGAGAGCTCATTTTATAGTTTGCAATAGAGAGGAGAATTAAACTCAGTTTTAATTAGCTGATTTAATTCGAAAGTTACAAAGAGTTTTCAGCACATGGTTCATTGAACATGGACTGAATATGACTAGTGAACGTTACGGAATTAAAAAGGTTTGTAACGGTCAGAAATATTTGAAAGTAGCAAAAAATCTTTTAGGGTCTCAGCCCGAACCCGATGAGGAAATCGGATCGACATTTGACGTCCGCAGGTGTGGGCACGTGTCCATCCCCGTTAGGCGTGCCGAACCGAACCGAACTAAGCCAGGCCGGGCGACGGCGGTGGCGCGCTTGTGTGGCCCATGGGGCTCCCACTCAATGGTTTAATAAAACAAGATGGGGAAAGGGAATATATGAATGGTAAATAGCACCAACTTTTTCGATGTGGGACTATCATATGTATGGTAGTTGAGCTTTTGCACAGCTCAGCTAACAGGCCTTGGTCGAGCTGGCCCTGCGCAGCTGTAGAGCTCATACACAGAAAAGGTGCTACGTGCGTTGCCTTTTTCGACAAGAAGTATAGTAGTACCTCAAATATAGTCGTTGGGCTATACGGGTCAGGTATTAATGCGGTTAGCGGGTTGCTGCCCGTATCCGCAGACTTACAAGCTACATTAGGCTGGCTGGGGCTTAGGCTTTAGGAGAGAAGGGAAAAAAAGGTTTGGTTTTAAGGGAATGAGTCTCAGGGTTTGGGCTTATTTATTGGTTGGGTTAAGCTCTTAATAATATAACGTAAAAACTTATACACTTATACATAATAAGCCCAAGTAAAAAATGTAAAAATTTTATCCTCAAGAAATTGGTCAACAAATGCTACAATTTACTCTAAACCTAAGTTTCACTAGGTATTATGAAATATAACATATATATACATTTTTCTGAAATAACCAATAATTTTATGGTTACCTTTAACTAACTATAACTATAACCATAAGTATGTAATTGCAAAAATTCCTAATTTATACCAGATAAAGTTAATAAACGTATGTAAAATATACTCAAGAATAGGGGGCTCACAGGAAGTCATCACTGCAACGGTCCAGGTGGTCCTTGCTGACTTGGCCTCTAACGGGTAAAGGCTGTAAGGAAGTCCCTCATTTGGTGGGTAGTAGACCCATAGAATAGGCAATGTCCTAATCTCATACGGCAGATGTCAAAGTGGTGCCTTGGCTTGTGGCAGAATGCACAAGTGACTACAGTATGGGTCGGTCTCTGAGGTGGTGGTGTAGGGCCTAGGACAGGTGGACGATACTGAGCCTAGGGATGATGGGTGT
The DNA here is from genome assembly GCA_029216955.1 of Iris pallida. Classification (NCBI taxonomy): domain Eukaryota; kingdom Viridiplantae; phylum Streptophyta; class Magnoliopsida; order Asparagales; family Iridaceae; genus Iris; species Iris pallida. The sequence goes on along the minus strand of JANAVB010013598.1, from coordinate 18,443,786 downwards.
AACACCCACTTTTCTAAAATGAGGGTAATTTGGAACCTTTGTAAAAATTTGTTATTTAATAACATGATTTATGATTTTTAGTGAATTTTTAATTAATTTGAAACTATTTAAACCATTGCTTTGTGATTTTGATGTTCTGTTAGTGTAACCCTAGCGACTACTTGACCTAGAGAATAACCATGACCATCGAGACCTAACCATGTGATTAGGATGATTTATTTCTACTTTTGGCATATGGGTATTTTGGTCATTGTGGTTTCTTTTGAATTATTTTATTAATTAATTAATTTGGTGTATTGTGACTTTGGTATTTTGCTAGTGAAACCTTAGAAGTACTTTGACTAGAGGCTAACCATGACCATAGAATCTAGCTAGTGGACTTAGACTTGATTTGTTGGGTTCTAATTATGTTAGAATAGCATGAATAGGCTAGAATTGACTTAGAATGACAAACCAATTTGGGCATTTTCTCAAAAAGGGCCTCTAAATGACAATAGAAAGACTTGTAGCTAATGCAACTTGACCAAACCCTAGTCGACACCATCATGGCCGACCACAACAGCCCCACCCCACTATATAAGTCATCATTAGCCCCCTTCATTCCTCTTTCATTGAAACTCTAACCCTAATTTTGGTGTTCTTCCCCAATTTTCCCCATTCCTCAAATCAACTCCAAATTCATCCAAACCAATTGTAAACTCTTCCCATTAAAGAAAGGAGGTCTCCATTAGCTAGCTAGGAAGGATTTGGAGCAATTTGGCCATTGGAACTTGGTGGGAGATCTATTCTAGGGATTTTTATTGGGATTCCAACTCCTAATTGGTAAGAGCCTCTAAACCTATTAAATTTCTGATTTCTTGTTGTAGATGCATCCATTTAGGGTCCCCCTAGCCCTATGAATGATTTGAGTCCAATTCGAGTCCATTTGAGGTACGTATCATGAGCGTATCGCTCCGTATCAAATACGTATCTCAAGTGTTCGACGAAATGTCCCTTAGAACTTTTTGTTCTCCATTTTTAGAACTAATTACATTTTTGGATAGCTAATTATATGTATATTACATAGGTATATGATTGAGTTTGTTTTTGTGTCGATTGTTGTGTCATTTTGGACACGGGAATACGTGGGTTACCTCGTGCGGGTACTGTAGCAGTCCCCTGCTACTGTTATCCTCGTACACACTCGACACACCACTATTTCACTCCCTAGCCACTGGATTAGGTAGGCCACATGACTGACCATTGACCATAGGCATGGGGCTTCGAGCCATGGCCATCTCGAGCCATGGCATGGCCCATAGATTTTGTTCTATACAGTCGGGGACTTGGGTACATGGTTTTAGCTCACTGTTTCACTCAAGTGCTTGTGAAGACATTGGATAAGTGTTTTCTTGGCATGTTTTATAGATATTGGGGTAGTAGCTTGGGCAGTTATGAGTATTAGAGTTGTGTATGCATAGGTGTTAGTTCTATTATTTTAGGGATTAGTGTCAGATATTGTATCCATGGGGGGTGTGTGTGTGTGTGAGCTATTAGGCGGTGAAAGGGAACTGATACCATAAAGTTGTGAGTGTGTACGTGTCCTTAATATATGAGAGTTATATGTTCTGATTACTTGATCTCCAGAAGAAATGAGTTATCCTGCATTAGACATGTCCATTGGCTCAGACCTGAACTGGGTTCAATCGAGCACCCTTATTAGCATGTCCAGCACATCAGATATTCTCTGCACCTATTGTCACCAGCCATTTCGTATCAGGTAATGCCCTGCAATTGCCTTCATATTATCATATACTTCATATGCCTATAACTTGATGTTCATATCCTGCATTCATTAACCACTGCACTACTTGGAATGCCCTGCATATAGATGCATTGTCCTGCATCTTGGATAGTGGTAGTATCTGTCCTACATTGCATTTAGGTGTTCAACCCTTGGTACTCATGAATACTTGTATTAGCCTACATACTTTTAGTTCAGTCCCAGTTAAGCCTCTTTACTCCACTTTAATTCATGTATAAGTCCATTAGATTTATTGACCTCTGTTCTTGTTTAATTCAGCCATTTAAACATAGGTTCAGTTTGTAAATTTTATAGGTACATGATAGATAATGTTCGGTCCATTTAATGATCTTCCAGGTATATGCTAGCAGTAGCAGCAACATCATGGTTAGAGACTTAAGGATGTAGGATTTCAAATCAATTAGGAAGTATCAGAGAGTCAGTTATTAAGTATCACATTTGGATATGTTAGTATCCTAATGTGTATGTATTAGAGTTAGTGTCTTAGGTGTTTACATGAATATGAGCTAGTGTCAGTTGGTTCAGTCCCCATCTCCCCTTTAGTCAGTCTTTGATTACTGAACTAAATCCTTTGCTGATCAGTCCATTGAGTCCTTGGATACATATTTTGTATCAGGCCATGTTGATTCACTACACTCCTTTAGACTAAACACGAGTTTTACTACAACTCTTTTCCACTTCACTGCAAGTCATTCACTCAATGTACACATTAGATTCAAGATAGTACATTTGCATATCCTTTATTTCACTACCCCCTCATTCCATATCCTGCATATATAGGTTGGTTAGTTTACTGCATCTTCACATTTAACACTACAAATGATTCACTGCACTACACTTTATCCTGCCTGCATTTTACACTGGACATGAGGACATTCACTGCACCTTAACATTAGTCCCTGAACTCCATTGTTCTATTTGATATCCAGCTTTGAGCAGCCATGGCATTCATCCTATTGACCACTGCCTAATTGGCTCATTGCCACAGAAGTTAAGCCACTGCACTTGTCTGCAATAGTCATATTCTCCACTACCTTATTGAATTTCCAGGTATCAGAACATGTAGCCAACTGCAAGTTCATCTGAAATCCTACTTACCCTTATATTCATATACCTACACTACTTTAATGATCTGCACCTAATCTACTACAACATTCTTTCATATCCTACATGTATCATGTCCAGTCCTAGTTCAGTCTCAGATATTAGTATTAGAGTGTGTGTGTGTGTGTGTGGTGTGTGTGTGTGTGTGTGTGTGTGTGTGTGTGTGTGTGTGTGTGTGTGTGTGTGTGTGTGTGCCCCCTCTAAATAGATGATTTGGATTTGGGTGTGAAAGGGACTTAGAACAGAGTAGTAGCAGCAACCTGCTGCCTAGATAGCTAGCAGTAGCAGAATCTAAAGAGTAGAAGAAGGGTTGTTGCATCAGTTTAGAGTGAAGGGGTGTATCCTAAATGCAAATGTTTTGAGTGTATAATATGTATATCTCTCGACTGTCCTATATAATGCTATATATATATATATATATATATATATATATATATATATATATATATATATAAATATATATATATAAAATATATATATATATATATATATATATATATATATATATATATATATATATATATATATATATATATATATGTATATTTTATATATATATATATATATATATATATATATATATATATATATATATATATATATATATGTGTGTGTGTGTGTGTGTGTGTGTGTGTGTGTGTGTGTGTGGTTGTATATTGAGAGTAATATGTAGGGTTATGAGAGTTATCTTAGAGTATGGGTTATGGTTGTTAGAGGTTATATTTGTATATATACTATGGGTTTGAAGTTGAGGACTTAGGAACGGTAGAGTATTCCTATCTGATGTGTAGTATATATGGATTAGGATATTACACATATATGTATATTTTATGTTGGTTGCCTTGAGTAGGTTTATATATATGTAATATGGGTATCTGTGGTTAGATGAGATAGGGTAAATTGGATATATGTGATATATTATAGAAGTGGTTATGTGATATACCTAGAGTTGTGTCATAGTTGGATTAGAGGGATGAATTGATTTAATGTAGAATTTGGTTAACCTTGTTTTCATAGACAATAGCCTAGCAAATAGAATTGACCAAAAACCTAGATGGTCTAAGTTGACCAGAGTTGACTTTTGGTTAACTTTTGACCCAGTGGCATATAGACTACATTGTTAATATCAATTATTCAATATTGAACACATTTTAACCTGTATCTCATTAAATATGACACTGTGGCTCCGGTTCAGACATCTGATATTCATCAGTTATTCAGGGTATCAGGCGAGTACATTCTCTGACCGTTTCATACTTGTTAGGATTTATATTCTAGCTCTAGATTACTTTACTTGATGCTGTCACGTTGTTAACATGGATTGGTACTATACGGATCCTTTCATGAGATGTTATCTCCCTCGGAAGCATCGGGATACGTCATGTCATGTGCTTTTTACGTACATCATATATTCATGTGCTTTCATCATTTATGTGCACTCGTGTGATTCATGTACTCTCATGTTCACAGAGCCCCCCATATATACTTCATGTGCACCCATTTATGGGCCCCCATGTGAAATCATGTACAATAACATAACTTGTCTGGATCTTTGTATATTGATTGGGGTACGAGGGAGTATAAATGGTCATTTGAACAATTCTAAAGTAGTATAATCATGTGCAAACTCTTTAGTGTAATCAAGTGCAAATTCAAGTCGTTCACATGTCTATTTTGTACTCTACATCACTAGCCACTGATAGTTCTTTACTTATAGTAGATATTTCCTTACAGTCATCTCTTTTACTTCATGTATATTATTCAGCATTTCATGTATCTTACTCTATAGCATGCTTACATTTCCTGTTATGATATGAACTACGTGAGATATATTGTGTTCGTTCCTGTCCTGACTGGACCTGTTAAAAATATTATAGGTAACGTGGAGATTCACAGTTAGCCTAGAGGACCAGTAGAGCTTGGAGTAGATTACTAGTTTATGGTTTAGTTTCTCTTTTAGAACTTGTTTTGTAATAAGTGGTGTTTTGAGATTGTTGAGATGTTATTTTGGGAGTTTATTTAAGTTATTATTGTTTTGAGTTTTATATAGTTGTTAGACTCCTATGTTAGCTTATCGTGCTTAGATTGTGATTGGGTATTATCGTATCTTATACTTGTCCTCCATTCGAAGTTGAGATTGTGACAGGTACATTATATAATTGCATGAGTTGTTGATTAGATAGTGACCTAGAACAGCGTTCTATCGCCGACACTGCGGCGTAGGCTAGATGTACCCACTTTTCGTGCCCCTACACTGGGTGCGGGTCGTGACAATAGGTGGCTCTCGAGGGAACATATGAACGTTTGGAAAATCCACCACTGCTACTGCCCCAAAAAGTCTCTCAGTCGCTCTCCGGTCGAAGGCCTAAGTTGACCTCCAATCCTGTGCTACCGTCAGAATCTCTGCACAAGTCTTTGCACCATTAGCAATGACATGGATGCGAAGCTCCTGGGTCAAACCATGTCGGAACCTCCTAGCCTGAATCTCAGGGTCCTGAACCATATAGTTTGCAAACCGGCTCAGTCAGTTGAACTCTACAGCATACTCCTCGACCGGCCGGTTCTCCTGCTCCAAATTCTGGAACTGATGCTCCAAAATCTCCTTAGATGCAGGAGAAAAGAACCTATGCTGGAATAACTCTATGAATATTGCCCAAGTAAGGCCTATCACTTCAAGCTTGGGGTTATTCCTAAACCATGTGCTCGCTATACGGTGAAACTGAAGACCCACGGCTTCTATCTTTAGATCATCAGGAGCCAGAAAATGCGGAGGAGTCTCTCCATGTCCTCTAACCACTCATCGGCATATATGATGCCCTCGGTGCCACAAAAGTCTCGTGTTCCTAACTTTTTGAAGTCTAGGATGGAGCCGGAGTTGGGTTGGGTAGGCTATGGTGGTGGTGAGGGTGGCTACTGCTGCTGAGCAGTCACTCTGTCCATGGTGGCCAGAGTGACTTGGTGAGCATTCTCTATGCCCTGCCTCATGAGGGTGGTCTGCTCCCTCTGGGAGTCCATCATAACTCTCATAAAGTCGTAGAACTAGGATCCCTCCGTGGGCATGGGCCTCGGAGTCTGGATCGGGAATGGTGGTGGAGGAGGTGGAGGTAGGGTCTCAGGTGTGTCCCGAATCATGGGACGGAAGGTAGATGCTCCATCTGCTGTCAATCTCCCAAGGCAGCCTCTCGGTCATACCATTCTCTGGAATAGAAAGGTTACGTAAGCATCCACATAAAATAATATAAAAGCAGTAAATAAAGATAAATAATCGGTCCTATGTTGTGGTGAGTTCTTATTCTAGCAGGGTTCCCAATAGCACTCTAAAGCCTAAGTAACTATTAGAAAAGACCTGCATTGGCCACCACTAAAAATATGTCACGTCCCACTCCCAGATAACTGGATACGAGTCGGACATGTCCAGCCTACGCTGTTGTTGACAGCAGTAGTAAGTTGTCTAAACCTCAATTATCATCAATACACAAGATCAATCCATCACAACACTAGCATGCACTGTCATATACCACATCACAACACAGAGTTCCACTATGCTTTAGGAGTACACTTTTATAATGAATCTCCGAAAATAGATCTGATAAAAGATAAAGTGCATCCTAAGATATTATTACAGTTATCCAACTACACGATACAATACTGAACAGTACAACATAAATCTCGACTATAATATACTATAATGACACTCTGCTCTAGACCTCCAGATCAGCAGCTGGCTCCACCTCCTGGACTAAGTCATCCCTGGTTACCTCATCTGTGGGACCATAGTAGCTAGTATATAAGTCAACATCTAACTCACCTGCAACACGTTTAGTCAGGAAAGGAGCAAAGTACAATCCTACGATATGAATCATGCTAATAAATTGTAAAGTAGTACTACTAATGATTAATCATATAGATGCAGTAGAAATAGTACAACAATGGGAATGTCTAGGTACAATAGTAATTTAGAAATCATAATTTACATGTGATCGGCTTAGGGAGTACAATCAGTACAGTACATCTTAGGCGCACGTGTATGATGTGCGACTAAGCTATCAACAATCAGTACAATAGGTATGATCACATATAAACTATGTATTCCCCCAAATCCCCAATAATGAGCAATGACTACAATTGAATAACAATGGTACAATCAATATCTCCGTGTAGCCTACGTGTCCAATATGAAATACCATGCAAGACATAGTTTACATGTGATCATACAATAGGTATTAACAAGTATAGAATTCATACCGTAGTGTACTTGCCTGGATTGTCGTAGTGGTCAAGGCCAATGTCTAGAGAATATGTGTCAAAAGAGACACGAATAATTCTTAGAAGATACTCTAATTTCTTTATTCCTATTTATTCCTAAATTCATCTCTAAAGTCCCCAGTTTAATTACATTATTACTAACTAAATCTTGTTAATAATTATTCTTAATCCTATTAATTTCTATTTTTCCTTATTAGGCTCACTCAAGACCTGCTATAGATTGAACCAAAATCTTTACTAAACTATATGATCCATAACATGAAATCCAACTTCCTCAAATATTTATTAATATCAACCTATACTAGCAGGCTTTAAACATAGCTCCAGCCCAATGGGTTTAAGATCCATGTTTTAAGTCTCATGACCAAACATTAAACCTGGCCTATTGTTAAGCCCACAACCGCAGGCCCAAGCTAACCCTAACTAGTTTTATTTCTAATCAATGACCTAGAATCTGCTAGGCCTAGTCTACATACAAGCCCATAGCCTAATTATATGAATTTCTCCATTAGCCTATATCCAACGTTCAAGGGATTTAAATTTACTCTTCTCTCTTGCTCATTTAAACAGCACAAGTTCATTCTTGACTCATGGTTCCAGTACCGAGCAGACAATTATATATTTGTGTCCACCACCTCTACTTTACTGAACGCAAGATTTATCAGACACAAGGTGTCCTTCAAAGGTCCTTCATCGACACGCTGACACCACCCAGATACTATATCCGAATCAGTTCGTGTCATTCCAGACACAATCACCAGTCTCTCTTCTATAATTAAACAGAAAATAAGGAGAATCATACCTGTCCCCAAAGAGTCGAAATCGACCGCTTCGTGTCTGACTGAAATTGAAAGAGTACTAGAACCCTCAGAGACAATTCATCAAACACCTGCTGTTCAACAAAATTGACAATAAGATTCAGCTTACTTTGTTTGATTCGAAGGAAAACAGAGCTAGTAAGCCCCACAATCGATCAAAATGAAAGTAATATATAAGAGAATTGATCCAAAAGAACAAGAATCGATTAAACTAGAATTTCAAGGATCAAGAATAACCAATCGATCAATCTCATATCAAGGCAACTTACCGTGATCGATCGACTTAGCAAGAACTGGCGGAGCTCTGTTGGAGAAGAAGGAGAGCTTGCCTATACTCGGGAAGAACTTCTAGTCGGGGAGTTCATCGGAGAAAACTCGTCATCAAGAACCACGGAGACGAAGGCATTGATTTACTAGTTCTTCGATCAAACGTTCATGAGGGATTCATTTTGAATTCATTTATCGATTCCTAGATCGACACAGAGTCATGGATTGAAAATTTGATTAGATTCAATTGGCAAGAGAATTAAAGGGATCAGATCGAGAACTCATAGATTGTTTGATGATTGGACACTCACCGGGGAAGACGGCTGCCACTGTCGACGTCGATCGATCTCGTGGCTGGGCTAGTGATGTCTTTCGTCGAAGAAGAGCACCGGTCGCCGACAGGGGCGGATTTACTGGTGGGCTGGGGTGGGCTCCAGCCCACCCAACCCAAAAAAAAATTTTTTTTTTTTAGAATGTAAGCTTCCCAGCCCAGCCCACCCATTAACCCTTAGTAACCCACCCGCAACCCCATTAATTTAGGGCACGCGCCTCCAGTGGATACATGCAATAGCAGCGTATTTTTATACATATACCTGCATCCTCCAGAGGAGGTCGGCGGCGTGCTTCACCTTGAAGCGGTTGGCACGGAAATCTTCCCGCGCCTTCTCGACGGCGGCGATCTCCTCGGGAGTGCCGACGTTCGGATCAAACTCCCAGACCTGTCTCCCCAGGTACTTGTTAGTGGACCTCATCCACGGCCCTCCCCCTCGCTAATCTTCAGCTTCCATATTATCAATCAAATCTTGTATTGTTAATTGTTGCTAGTATTGTTAATTGTTAAGTTTGTGAAATTGTTGCTAATATTTTTTTTTGCAAAATTGTTGCTAGTATTGTTAATTGTTAAGTTTATGAAATTGATAACTGGATTTAATGTTAGTTTTCAAATTGTTATGAAATCGATAACTGATACAGTTTTACTTCAAATTGTTGTAAGGGACAAATTTTCGGACCATGATACCTCTTTTGATAACATAACTGATACAAGCTTTCTATTTATTAGGATGGAAAATCAAGAACCAAAAAAAACGAAAACTATTTTTTCGTTTTTCAAAAAGAAACTTGGAGAAAAAACATCAACAATTGGAGCATCTTCCGGCTCCAAATCTACTCGTGAGCCTACGACTCAAGTAGAAACATCAACGAGGGTCGATGTTCCTATAATTATTATAGAATCTCAACATCCTACGAAGATTCCACGGATTGCATTTGATGAGAATGAACTTGAACGAGATCTTGCACTACGTATTCCAATATGGAAGCATCCGGTTTATAATCAAGATGAAGTAAGACGTGCTTATATAAAATGGGGACCAAATCAACCTATCTTGGCTGAGTATCCGAGGACTAAAACCGGAGTTCAAAACCGCCGATTTCAAAAAAGTTGGTTTATAAAATTTTCTTGGTTAGAGTACTCTATTTCGAAGGATGCGGCATTTTGCTTTCCCTGCTTTGTTTTTCAAGATCGTGAACCTCTACATCCTACATTAACTATTGAAGGTTTCAATAGCTGGAAACGAGTAAATAATGGAGCCAAATGTGTATTCTTGGCACACATAGGATGTCCAACTTCTCCACACAATAATGCTGTGAGAAATGTTGAGGCATTGAAGAATACATCTCGGCACATCGACAAAGTCATGAATGCTCAAAGTTCGGAAAATATTGAGAAAAATAGATTGTGTCTTAAGACTACCATCGATAGTATTCGTTGGCTTACTTTACAAGGATGTGCTTTGAGAGGCCATGATGAATCTTTAAAGTCAAAGAACCGTGGTAACCTAATTGAGATGATTAGTTTGATGGCAAAGTTGAATGTTGAGGTTGATAATGTTATCTTAGAGAAAGCTCCGGGAAATGCAACTTATACGTCTCCTATGATCCAAAAAGATGTTTTGCATATTCTTGCTACGAAAGTGAGAAACAAAATTCGTGAGGAAGTTGGAGATGCGAGGTTTTGTATCTTGGTTGATGAAGCAAAGGATGCGTCTAATAAAGAACAAATGGCGATTGTTCTTAGATTTGTAGATATTCACGGAAACTTGCAAGAGCGATTCTTTGAGATTGTACATGTTAAAGATACTAGTGCTTTAACTCTCAAGAAGAAAATCTCAAAAGTTCTCACTCGGCACAATTTGCACATCAGAGATTTACGAGGTCAGGGATATGATGGTGCCAGCAATATGCATGGTGCCTGGAATGGACTGCAAGCTTTATTTTGTAGTGATTATGAGTATGCATACTATGTTCATTATTTTGCTCATCATTTACAACTTGTATTAGTTGCAGCTGCCGGGAATCAAATGTCAGTTTGGCTATTCTTATCAAAATTGACATGTATTGTCAATTTGATTAGTGCATCTCCTAAGCAGCTTGCCGAGCTACGATCTGCACAAGCTATTGAGATTGAATGTGACATAGCTAGTGGTGAATGTGAGACAGGTAGAGGGGCTAATCAAATGGGCAGTTTGCATCGAGCTGGTACTACTCGTTGGAGTTCACATTTTGACTCTATTTGTAGTTTGATAGATATGTATGGTGCGACTATCATTGTGTTGAAATCTTTGGTTAAAGAAGGATCTACAAATACAATTCGAGGGGAAGCTTGTGGTTCTATAATGGCAATGAGATCCTTTGATTTTATATTCATATTGCATCTTATGCAGAAGATTATGGGGATTACAGATATGCTTTGTCGAACGTTGCAACATAAATCTTTAGATATTTTGAATGCAGTGAATTTAGTCTCATCGACAAAAGTATTACTTCAAACACTACGAGAAGAAGGTTTTGATTATCTCCTTGGCCGTGTTAAATCAATTTGTGCCAAGTTTGATGTAGATATACCTGATATGAGCAGTCGGCACAAAGAAGCTACCGGACGTTCTTGCCAACAGAATGATCACATCACAGTTGAGCATCACTACCGCATTGACATATTTAATGCTACGATTGATTATCAGTTGGATGAGCTGCATTCTAGATTCAATGAAGAGTCGATGGAACTGCTTATGCTTAGCTCTG
>JANAVB010013598.1:18420731-18432433 GCA_029216955.1 Iris pallida | reverse complement strand
GTATTTTTCTAATGCAAAAAAGGCTAAACTCTAACAATCAAAGCATTCATGCTTTTTGCTCTTGGGAAATTAATTTCCAATGGAGCTAATCCCCGTAGGGGCTTAGCGACTCGGACTCGGGCTCATGGGCTCATGAGGCGTAATGTGGCATTTTGTTGGAGCACTTTACACTTAGCACGTCAGCATCGTCGCTAGGCACATAGTGCGCTTAAGTTACGCTCGTTGCACGAGCCACTTGTGCAGCGGATCCCGCTGCCAGATTGTACAGCCAAGTGGCGCCAGTGGGCGCTGCTGTTGGCGTACGATTGGCACAGGTTGTATGAGGTACATGTGGTACACAAGTGGCACAGTGTGCGCTAGTGGCACAAGTTGTGCGTGTTGCGCAGGGTGCACATAGTGTGCACAGTACGCTAGTGTGCGCTGGAACGGCTGTGCACTCGTTGCACAAGTGGCACAAATGGCGAGCATTGTGCGTCCTTTGGCTCAGATCGTGTCTGTGCACGATTGAGCTGTTATAGCATGTTCGGGACGGTTTATTCCTATATCCCAAACATGTTGCTAATTGGGCGCTTACAGAGCGAGGCTATATAAGCTTCTTTGCTCTCTCTCAAAGAAGATAGGTTCAGCATTCACATAAGACAGAAGTATATTTTAGCACCATTCCTTACGTGTTTCTACAGAGGTTTGGGAGAGAAGAGAAGCAGTGTATAAGCGCCATTTAGCGCAAGAGTCCGTGCGCATCCGATGAGTCAGAAGAGCGGTGTGTTCCAGAGTTCTCCGTCGAACTTGCTGGTTCCTGGAAGCTATTCATGTGGGGCAAATTAAGCTTTGAGCAACGGTGATCATTCACCCCAGCAATCTTCCATCTATCGCCTGTCATCCAAGTTGCTACTGCCTATAGCAATTCGCTTAGTATCTTCTTTTTAGAAGTACTACTGTCGTTTGCTACTGTTACGAATATTTTTAGATTTTGTAACTCAGAATCCTCGGAGAATCTATGTTGTACACCTTCTTTGAAGTGTCGCGTTCAAACGTTGTTTTTACAATTGTTTTATTTTTCAGTTTTCTATCAAAAATTGTGCCCCGGCAATAACAAAGCAAAACACAGTGCTATGTCTTTCTTTATTTTACACATATCTGTTATTACCAACCTAAAGTTCACAGTCACCTACAAATTACTCATGTTAGCCTATGCTCTCCTACATACGAGAACTCCTGACCCTTACTTATTACATTCTCAGCCTTGCTTCCTCACAAATATTGTCCAACACATACACATGAATCCTTTTATATACATATAGCTAACATTTCTATTAGTCTTCGTTTAGGGTTGCCATTCCAGGGTTTTAAAGGAGGGGAGATTAGAACTACCAGAGAGAGATTTGAACGAGAAGGAGGCTCACCACGACTTGCAGAAGCCCGACGTCCTCTGCCTCGACTTGCTGGCTGGCCACTCCGACCTTCGGCAAGGAGACTGGTCGGGAAGGTCCACAATAGGAAAGAAGGGGAGGCGACTTCTACTTAAGCCTTGACATGGGCAAAATATCGCTAGCACGACCTCGGCTATGCCGACGCTGCCTCGAAAATGACGACGATGAACGCCGTGGAGGAAATCCCTGATGGGGGCTTGATAGGGGCGATTAAGGTTTTATAGATGAGGAGAGAAGTATGAGGGGATTATTTATAGGGGAAAGGAACTAGGGTGTGGTCGACTCGATGGGGGCCTTGTTAGAATCTTTTGAAAAATCTTCGTTTTAAATCTGCAAAATAATAAACTTAATTAAATGTTACCGACCTTCGGGAAAGTCGTGCACGAAGTACTGCCCTAAAAGATAGTCCTGGTCTATGTGCAGACAGGATCCGAACGCACCTAGTGGTAAAATCCCCGGTCTACCGGAATCTCTTTGCCGTACACGACTTGGAGAGGGTGACCCCGACTTAGCTCTGCCCAGAGCAACAACGAAGAAATGAATTTCGAGAGCGACGAAAAATTTGAGAGAGTTTGTGCAGAGGAAAAATTTTCTGTGTAATGAGAATAAGAAGGAGAGCTCATTTTATAGGCTTGCAATAGAGAGGAGAATTAAACTCAGTTTTAATTAGTTGATTTAATTCGAACGTTACAAAGAGTTTTCAGCACATGGTTCATTGAACCTGGACTGAATATGAACAGTGAACGTTACGGAATTAAAAAGGTTTGTAACGGTCAGAAATATTTGAAAGTAGCAAAAAATCTTTTAGGGTATCATCCCGAACCCGATGAGGAAATCGGATCGACATTCGGCGTCCGCAGGTGTGGGCATGTGCCCGTACCCGTTACGCACGTCGAACCGAGCCGAACCGAGTCGGGCTGGGAGGCGGCAGCGGCGCGCGCATGTGGCCCACGGGGCTCCCACTCAATGGTTTAATGAAGCAATATGGGGAAAGAGAATATATGAATGGTAAAGAGCACCAACTTTTCCAATGTGGGACTGTCATATGCATGGGAGTTGAGCTTTTGCACAGCTCAGCTAACAATCCCCCCCCAAAAGGTCAACTTTCGAGATGATAGAAGCGAAGAAGAAAGAGAGACAAGAATAAGAGAATTTTTAGGCAGTTGTATACTATACATAAATGAGATTGACTACAGCCTTGAATCTCACACAGTGACTATTGTCTTTGTCTGAAGAAGAGCTTGATGGACTACGCCTTGAATCAGTCTTCTTGAACAAGACTTGGAAAATAGCATATATAGTACGCTAGAGGTACTTGGGTCTATCGGGTGGCACGTTTGGTTGGCCATGCGCACTTTTACACATTCATGAGAGTTGTCTAGGATCGCCCTGTCCTATAGTCGCGGCCTTCACGACCTCTCGTATAGGTAAGACCTTAAGGGTTGGTGATAGGAATCAACCCTGCATATTATGCTTGGACTTATTAAGAGTTTAAACTCACCCTATCCATATCACAAAAGGAACACTGTCACCATAGGGATAAGGTATGAATGTACACATGTACAGCCTCCTGGGCTTTTATTTTAAAGAGAATTTAATCTCAAGGTCAGTGTTCCATAATAGTCACCTAGTCCAGCTTGTTTCTACCCATTGAACCGGCTTCTTGGGATCTCCAGTCAGTCTCGGTTGGGTTGCCACTGCTGGTGACTATACTATGGGCTTAACCCCATCCCCTCGATGATTTTAGGATCAATGTCCTAGACAGAGCCTTCGTCAAGTGGTCTACAAGGTTCTTTTCTAACTTTATATAGTCAAGAACCACATATTTTCCCAATAGGCTCTTTATAGACTTGAAGCACAGCTGCAGATGCCTGTTCATCTTAGCATTCACAGAATCATGCTTTAGTAGTTCTATAACAGATTTATTATCATAGTTTATATAAATTGCAAGAATAGGATGAACATAAACAGGTATATGCATGATAAGATTTCTGAGCCATTCGGCTTCTGTACATGTAGTATCCAAAGCTATCATTTCAGAATCCATTATACTTCTGGATATGATAGTTTGTTTACATGATCCCTAGGAGATTGCAGCTCCTGCTAGGGTAAAAACATATCCAGTAGTGGATTTCACATCATGTAAATCAGTTATCCAATTTGCATCGGAGTAACCTTCTATGATATCAGGGTATCTAGTATAGTGAAGTTTATAATCTAGAGTACCCTTAAGATATCTAAATACTCTGTCTAATACAGTCCAATAAGATTGGTTTGGGTTACTAGTGTATCTGCTTAGTCTCCCAATAGCAAATGTAATATCAGGTCTGGTCCTATTTGTTATGTACATAAGGGACCCAATAATTTGTGAATACCTATGTTGTTCTATAGGTGATCCTTCATTCTTTTTAGAACAACATTACTGTCATAAGGGGTAAGGACAGGTTTCTTGTCAAAATACTCAAACTTCCTTAGCATTTTCTCAATTGAATGTGCTAAATATAGAGTATAACCCTCTTTGCATTTGGACATGCATTCCTAGGATCAGGTTTGCTTCACCTAGGTCTTTCATATCAAACTGGTTAGATAAATAATTCTTAGTATTATTTATCAATTCCAGTGAAGATCCTAAAATAAGGATATCATCAACATACAAGCATAAGATAACACAACTTTTATTTGTATTTTTGGAATACATATTCATTTGGCACAAAACCAAATTCTATAATAACTTTGTCAAATTTGTTATGCCATTGCTTGGGAGCTTGCTTTAGGCCATAAAGAGATTTTACTAATCTACAAACCTTGTTTTCTTGGCCTTTAGCAATAAAACCTTCATGTTGCTCCATATATATTTCTTCCTCTAAATCTCTATTTAGAAATGTTGTCTTTACATCCATTTGATGGATCAGCAAGTCATAAATGAAAGATAAGGCTAGAAGGGTTCTAATAGAAGAAATCCTAGCAACAGGAGAATAGGTATCAAAGTAATCTAATACTTTTTTCTGAGTAAAACATTTGGCTACTAATCTAGCCTTATATTTTTCTATGGCACCATCGGCTCTAATTTTCTTCTTAAAGATCCACTTACAACCTATGGGTTTACTACCTAAAGGAAGGTCTGCTAAAAACTAAGTATTGTTCTCCATAATGGAGTTATACTCATTGTTAATAGCTTCTTTCCAGAAAGGAGCATCAGGAGAGGATATGGCTTCTTCATAAGTTGAGGGATCACCCTCTATCAAAAATGTGAAGAATCCTTCTCCTAAATTCTTTTCAATCTTTTCTCTTTTACTCCTTCTAGGTTCTATGACTTGTTCAGGTTGAGAATTAGGTATTAGATCATGAGAACTAGTAGATGGAGTAAGAGAATGATTAGAAGAAGATGAAGGGGTTCTATCCTTGAAGGGAAAGATATTCTCAAAGTAAACTGCATCTCTAGCTTCTATAATTGTGTTATTAGAGATTTTATTTACTTCAGAATGGGTTACAAAAATCTATTGGCATTACTATCTAGGGCATATCCTATGAATACAGCATCTACAGTCTTAGGTCCTATCTTCCTCTTTTTGGGTTCATGAATTCCTACTTTAGCTAGACATCCCCAAACTTTGAGGTAATTAATCCTAGGGGTTCGACCTTTCCATAACTCATATGGGGTCTTATCATTAGTCTTACTGGGTATCCTATTAAGAATATAACAGGCTGACAATAAGGCTTCTCCCCAAAGATTATCAGGAGCACCTGAGCTGAGAAGCATGGCATTAACCATATCTAACAGAGTGCGATTCTTCCTTTCAGCAACTCTATTGGATTGTGGTAAATAAGGACCAGTTACCTCATGAATAATTTCGTGCTCTTCACAGAAGTTAGTCATTTCATTTGAGGTATACTCTCCACCATGATCTGATCTAAGGATCTTAATCTTCCTATCCAACTGGTTCTCAGCTTCAAATTTATAGACCTTGAATCTGTCTAGAACTTCATCTTTGGTTTTAAGGAGGTAGGTGTAACAATACTTTTAATGGTCATCTATAAAAGTAACAAAGTATTTCCTACCGTCTCGGGTCAAGACCCTATTGGAATCACAAACATCACTATGGACAAGTTCTAGGAGTTCAGAATCCCTATGAACAGATTTGAAAGGTAATCTAGTATGTTTGGTTTGAACACATATCTCACATTTGTGTTCATCATCTATAGGAGTCTTAGGGATAAGATCTAAGTCCATCATTTTGATAGATCCCAAGTTCACATGACCTAGCCTACCATGTCAAACATTTGATGATTCAATATTTGCAATAAAAGAAAGATTAGAACTTTTATTCATAGTACTTAAAACAAAAAGTCCATCTTTCACAAATCATTTTCCAATAAACAGATCATTCTTAGAGAAAACTACTTTATTTGCCTCCATTATAATTTTGTATCTTGAGGCTACAAGGAGGGATCCACTAACAAGATTTCTTCTGACAAACGGCACATGAAGCACATCATGAAGAGGTAGAATTTTTCCTGATGTCATCTTCAGATCTATTCTTCCTCTTCCTACAATTTGTGTCGTTGAGCCATATCCTAGAGTCACGCCTCCTCCTCCTGATTCCTGATAGGTTGAAAAACAGGAGCGATCAAATGAGACATGAACATTAGCTCCAGAATCCAACCACCAATCATCAGAATGAAAGACAGGTTTACTACATGTTGGAAGCTTACAGACCTGAAGGAGCTGGAAGACCCATTCAGAATCATGTTAGCCTCTGGTTTGCCTTCCTTGAAGGAGTTCTGGATAGGTTCTTTCTTCCTTTGGAAGCAGTTGATGGCTGTATGGTTGGTTCTACCCACACAAACAAAATCTTCTTTGATCCTGAGTCTGACCAAAGTTTCTAGGTTTTTGGGGTTGAGGGTTTTGGTGATGGTTTTGGTGAGGATGGTTTTGGTGAGGATGGTTTTGGTGAGGAGGTTGAAAACTCTGCTTCTTTTTGAAGGAGTTTTTCTTAGATTTGAGATGGTTGTTTGACTTAGGTTTTACATGGCTTTCTACAAGGTTTACCCTAGCTATGGCATTTGACCTAGCTTTGGTCTTGGACCTATATTGCTCTTCTATTCTAATCCTCTGTAGAGCTTGAGAGTATGTAATAGATCCTTGTAGATGTAGTAGGTCCTTTGCCACTTTAGACCAGGAAGGAGGGAGTTTATCTATCAAGCATCCTATTTTGTGCTCAGTAGAAAAGAAGGTTCCCTTGGCTTGAACATGCCTAAGATGTTCTTGGAACTCATGGATTTGGTCATTGATAGGTTTGTTATCTACCATGACATATTGGTTGAATGTGGTGGAATTGAATCTATCAATTCCAGCATCATCAAAACCATACTCATCTTCCAAAGCATCCTAGAGTTCTTTAGCGCTTTTATATTCAAAAAATATGTCGTAGAGAGACTCAGACATAGCGCTTAAGATCTGTAGAAGCAATGGTAGTCTATTTTCTTAGGGGTCTTGGGTTTGGTAGAAGATGAGGACTTGGAAACTCCTACGTCAGACTCAGTCTCATCAGAATCATTTGAGATGGGTGTGGACCCATCAATGGCTGAAATCAGACCTAAGGTGGTAAGCCAAAATTTCTTCTGGCTCTGCCACCTCTTGAAATATGTGCCATCGAATTTTGCATGCTTTGCAGAAAAAGTCTCTTCCTTGGAAGTCATATTTCTAAAGTCTGTAAAATTATATTTACTCAATAAGATGACTTTAAACTAAAATTAACAATTAAAATAATTTTAGTAATAAACCTTTAAATTTTTTAGTTTTTCAAGTTTTGATAAGATTGGGTTAGGTATAGGGGCCGGATCCCAGCAAGCGAAGGTTTACTAGGAACTCCTAAGTACCGGTCGCTTAGACGATATTTACCTTGTTGACAGAAGGGCCCTTTCGGCTTGTTCCCAAACAAATCTTAACTTTAGAACTTTTAAAAATAAAGAAATTTTACTAAATTAATTAATTGTTTGATTTAGCCTAAATTAAATATTGAGTAAAAGAAAACTAGTATTGTTAAAATTTATAAAGTGTATTGCCTAAATGTGTTGACAAATATGTAATGAGTGCCAAAATAATTCTGTTATAAAAATAGAGGATTATTGGTAATAGAACATTAATCCCAATAAAGGTATACTTATTGCAAAATGTAGCAATAATGGTAGAACATAAATTTGTTAATATTGCTAACAGAACAAATTATGTGAAGAAGGTTGACAGTAGCAGATATGTGAATAAGACTATTCGTGAAATGAACAATAGTAGAAACAACAATATTAATATTGCTAACAGAACAAATTATGTTAAAAGGTTTAATAAAAATTACTTCTTAGTATTTGTGACATTAAGAAATATGACAGGAAGCAATATTTGTATATCAAAGCTACTTTTGTATATGAAAACCACTTATGTATAACAAAGCAACTTTTGATTTGTAACAGCAAGCAATTTGATGCGGCAAACAAGAAATAGTTGAATGCAGTATACTAACTTTATATGACAAGAAGCAATTTTGATGCAGCAGTAAGTAAATTATTTGGTCGTAAAATAATTATTTTATTTTAGCAAGCAATTTTATTTTAGAAAAAGCTGTCTCTTAGATTGTTGGAATTTTTAAAAAAATCTTGTTTTAAATCTGCAAAATAATAAACTTAATTAAATGTTACCGGACTTTGGAAAAGTCGTGCACAAAGTACTGCCCTAAGAGATAGTCCGGGTCTATGTGCAGACAGGATCCGAACGCTCCTAGTGGTAAAATCGGTCTACCGAATCTCTTTGCCGCACACGACTTGGAGAGGGTGACCCCGACATAGCAGTTTGTGCAGAGAAAAATTTTCTGTGTAATGAGAATAAGAAGGAGAGCTCATTTTATAGTTTGCAATAGAGAGGAGAATTAAACTCAGTTTTAATTAGCTGATTTAATTCGAAAGTTACAAAGAGTTTTCAGCACATGGTTCATTGAACATGGACTGAATATGACCAGTGAACGTTACGGAATTAAAAAGGTTTGTAACGGTCAGAAATATTTGAAAGTAGCAAAAAATCTTTTAGGGTCTCAGCCCGAACCCGATGAGGAAATCGGATCGACATTTGACGTCCGCAGGTGTGGGCACGTGTCCATCCCCGTTAGGCGCGCCGAACCGAACCGAACCAAGCCAGGCCGGGCGACGGCGGTGGCGCGCTCGTGTGGCCCATGGGGCTCCCACTCAATGGTTTAATAAAGCAAGATGGGGAAAGGGAATATATGAATGGTAAATAGCACCAACTTTTTCGATGTGGGACTATCATATGTATGGTAGTTGAGCTTTTGCACAGCTCAGCTAACAGGCCTTGGTCGAGCTGGCCCTGCGCAGCTGTAGAGCTCATACACAGAAAAGGTGCTATGCGCATTGCCTTTTTTGACAAGAAGTATAGTAGTACCTCAAATATAGTCGTTGGGCTATACGGGTCAGGTATTAATGCGGTTAGCGGGTTGCTGCCCGTATCCGCAGACTTACAAGCTACATTAGGCTGGCTGGGGCTTAGGCTTTAGGAGAGAAGGAAAAAAAGGTTTAGTTTTAAGGGAATGAGTCTCAGGGTTTGGGCTTATTTATTGGTTGGGTTAAGCTCTTAATAATAAACGTAAAAACTTATACACTTATACATAATAAGCCCAAGTAAAAAATATAAAAATTTTATCCTCAAGAAATTGGTCAACAAATGCTACAATTTACTCTAAACCTAAGTTTCACTAGGTATTATGAAATATAACATATATATACATTTTTCTGAAATAACCAATAATTTTATGGTCACCTTTAACTAACTATAACTATAACCATAAGTATGTAATTGCAAAAATTCCTAATTTATACCAGATAAAGTTAATAAACGTATGTAAAATATACTCAAGAATAGGGGGCTCACAGGAAGTCCTCACTGCAACGGTCCAGGTGGTCCCTACTGACTTGGCCTCTAACGGGTAAAGGCTGTAAGAAAGTCCCTCATTTGGTGGGTAGTAGACCCATAGAATAGGCAATGTCCTAATCTCATACGGCAGATGTCAAAGTGGTGCCTTGGCTTATGGCAGAATGCACAAGTGACTACAGTATGGGTCGGTCTCTGAGGTGGTGGTGTAGGGCCTAGGACAGGTGGACGATACTGAGCCTAGGGATGATGGGTGTAACACCCACTTTTCTAAAATGAGAGTAATTTGGAACCTTTGTAAAAATTTGTTATTTAATAATATGATTTATGATTTTTAGTGAATTTTTAATTAATTTGAAACTATTTAAACCATTGCTTTGTGATTTTGATGTTCTGTTAGTGTAACCCTAGTGACTACTTGACCTAGAGAATAACCATGACCATCGAGACCTAACCATGTGATTAGGATGATTTATTTCTACTTTTGGCATAAGAGTATTTTGGTCATTGTGGTTTCTTTTGAATTATTTTATTAATTAATTAATTTGGTGTATTGTGACTTTGGTATTTTGCTAGTGAAACCTTAGAAGTACTTTGACTAGAGGCTAACCATGACCATAGAATCTAGCTAGTGGACTTAGACTTGATTTGTTGGGTTCTAATTATGTTAGAATAGCATGAATAGGCTAGAATTGACTTAGAATGACAAACCACTTTGGGCATTTTCTCAAAAAGGGCCTCTAAATGACAATAGAAAGACTTGTAGCTAATGCAACTTGACCAAACCCTAGCCCACACCATCATGGCCGGCCACAACAGCCCTACCCCACTATATAAGTCATCATTAGCCCCCTTCATTCCTCTTTCATTGAAACTCTAACCCTAAGTTTGGTGTTCTTCCCCAATTTTCCCCATTTCTCAAATCAACTCCAAATTCATCCAAACCAATTGTAAACTCTTCCCATTGAAGAAAGGAGGTCTCCATTAGCTAGCTAGGAAGGATTTGGAGCAATTTGGCCATTGGAACTTGGTGGGAGATCTATTCTAGGGATTTTTATTGGGATTCCAACTCCCAATTGGTAAGAGCCTCTAAACCTATTAAATTTCTGATTTCTTGTTGTAGATGCATCCATTTAGGGTCCCCCTAGCCCTATGAATGATTTGAGTCCAATTCGAGTCCATTTGAGGTACGTATCATGAGCGTATCGCTCCGTATCAAATACGTATCTCAAGTGTTCGACGAAATGTCCCTTAGAACTTTTTGTTCTCCATTTTTAGAACTAATTACATTTTTGGATAGCTAATTATATGTATATTACATAGGTATATGATTGAGTTTGTTTTTGTGTCGATTGTTGTGTCATTTTGGACACGGAAATACGTGGGTTACCTCGTGCGGGTACTGTAGCAGTCCCCTGCTACTGTTATCCTCGTACACACTTGACACACCACTATTTCACTCCCTAGCTACTGGATTAGGTAGGCCACATGACTGACCATTGACCATAGGCATGGGGCTTCGAGCCATGGCCATCTCGAGCCATGGCATGGCCCATAGATTTTGTTCTATACAGTCGGGGACTTGGGTACATGGTTTTAGCTCACTGTTTCACTCAAGTGCTTGTGAAGACATTGGATAAGGGTTTTCTTGGCATGTTTTATAGATATTGGGGTAGTAGCTTGGGCAGTTATGAGTATTAGAGTTGTGTATGCATAGGTGTTAGTTCTATTGTTTTAGGGATTAGTGTCAGATATTGTATCCATGGGGTGTGTGTGTGTGAGCTATTAGGCAGTGAAAGGGAACTGATACATAAAGTTGTGAGTGTGTACGTGTCCTTAATATATGAGAGTTATATGTTCTGATTACTTGATCTCCAGAAGAAATGAGTTATCCTGTATTAGACATGTCCATTGGCTCAGACCTGAACTGGGTTCAATCGAGCACCCTTATTAGCATGTCCAGCACATCAGATATTCTTTGCACCTATTGTCACTAGCCATTTCGTATCAGGTAATGCCCTGCAATTGCCTTCACATTATCATATACTTCATATGCCTATAACTAGATGTTCATATCCTGCATTCATTAACCACTGCACTACTTGGAATGCCCTGCATATAGATGCATTGTCCTGCATCTTGGATAGTGGTAGTATCTATCCTACATTGCATTTAGGTGTTCAACCCTTGGTACTCATGAATACTTGTATTAGCCCACATACTTTTAGTTCAGTCCCAGTTAAGCCTCTTTACTCCACTTTAATTCATGTATAAGTCCATTAGATTTGTTGACCTCTGTTCTTGTTTAATTCAGCCATTTAAACATAGGTTCAGTTTGT